>JAKCPI010026216.1:0-14280 GCA_023213315.1 Euborellia annulipes | reverse complement strand
TGGGGACCATTTGGAGCCCCATTGTGAGTAGTGTGATGCCCCCCTCGCTACGCCAGTGAAAGGAAATTCGACTTCAAATGGCAGCCAGGCGAAGTAGCCAACATACGCCTGACTATTTATTGACTTATAGAGATACAATTTGTATTAACAGATGCTAGTTGGGATGTCCTCTATCTTATTCTTTCCTCGCCTGATTATTCCCGCGGTGCGGAGTTGGCGGAGGGATGGGGGTTTTTACGACCGAGAAGGAATAGGGTAGGCCGACCCGTCGCACGGTCTGACGCCTGTTGAAAATATAGAAGGAAAGAGACGGACATGCAAAGCACAGAAGTACTGCCAGTCCCAGCTAGAGCGGCTCGTGGTCGCCATCCACGTACCCACAAGATGTGGGTCCCTGAGCAATCCATAATGTCCTCTAAAAGGGTGGAAAATTTCATTTCGAAGGCCATACGGCAAGTGGGATTAAATAGGGCCTGACTAATGGGGGACCCGGATATTCCGCAATAATAAATTAAAGGAAGTTGCACATTGAGTAGAGTAATTAGGTAAATTAAAACTACAAGGTGATATGTTTCATTATTTGTACTTGTACTTGTGTATCTGAAGATGTCAAAATTCGTACTTTAGTAAAAAGTTTATGCATGATATATTGAAACATATTACCTTGTGTTTTGGTTTCAATTTATCCAATTATGTCTGTTCAAAGTTTATTCGCATATTGGGAGCTCTGAAGAAGGTATAAAACCGTTCGAAAAAAAAAAATATTTAAAAGAAATAGCTCCATTGCTCTAAAATCTGATAATTTTTTTTTTTTTTTTTTTTTTTTTTTTAGATTAATGATCGATACTGGTGTGGAAGAAATGGCGTCGGAGGTGATTGCGGTATCCCATGTTCCGGTATGTAACAATATTTAAGCCTCTCTTTTTTGACTCTCTTCCCAATAATAATAAATATTTGTAAATTTTCAGTCCTTTTCGATGACAATATCAACGATGACATCAATTGTGCCCAATTGATTTGGAGTCGCATGGGTTTCTCCGCGTGGGTGGCTTGGAATAATTATTGCCAAGGAAGCAAACCAGCACCGCCTTCATGCTAATTCTCTCTCTAATTTCTTCCTTTCATATGTATAAAATTTAAATCTTTTCTTTTTATAATAAATATATATTTAAATATCATTATTTGGTTTTACTTTATAAATAGATTAGTTCCCAGTCCCCGTCCACATGCTATAGTAAAATTTAAAAATATTTTTGTGTATGGAGGGGGATATTTAAAAATCAGTTCGCCCCCTCCCCCTGAAAAATTCAATATACACCTCTGGTACAAACCGTTCACATGAAAAGGTACCAAATCTTATTCACCGGGGCATAATCGCCGGAACTGGGGGGAAGGGGCAAGGTACATTGCCCCCCCCGGCATTTTATAGGAGGGGGCAGAGGGGGGCAATATGTCTTCTTTTATTTCATTTATTTTTAAAAATGATACATTTTTAGTTTTGAAAAATAAAATTTTTTAAATTAAAAAAAATTAAAAGAGTAAGATAAGAAATTCATTTTTTTCCTTTTTTTTCGTCCAGTGAGTGTACTTAGGTTTTTTCTTTGATGACGTTTTTGTTCATAATTTCGTTAATAATTAACAGATTTTTACGAATGAATGATTTTTAGAAAGCCAAAGAACTATAGAATATCATAAATATATGTTTCTTGCATTCAGGGATATCTAAAATTGTATTAGGGGCAGGGGGGCCCTAACCACAGGGCTAAATGGGCTATAGCCCCAGGGCGCAAGCCTTTTGGGGGCGGCAATATCTATATTTTTTTGTTCTTATTAGTTATTTAATTATTAGTCATTTATTTATTAGTTTTATAAAAATTCATTTTTCATTTTATTAGTTTTCACTTATTACTTTCTCTTACCTATGTATATATGTAATATATATATAGAGAGAAAGTATTGGATTCATGTCAAAAATTCGATGTCGAGATTTTGATGGATATACACGTTTTGAGGTCCCCTGAATCCAAAAAAGTGGTTTTCGCGACATGGTCTGTCTGTGGGTGGGTGGGTGTGTCTCTGTGTGTCTGTGTGTGTGTGTTCAATTTTAAGCATGAAGGAATTGAGCTACGAGGTTGAAATTTTATATTTAAGTTAAACACCCCCCGGGACCGGAAAAATAAGCTTTTAATCAAAATCGGCCAAAGAGTACTAGTACTTTACTGATGTACTTTTTCAGTTTTTTTTTTCGATTTTCTCAAAATTTGCTGCAACGATTTTTTTTTAAATTCAAAAATCAATTAATTTTTCGATTCTCTTTCAAATGTATATTCTCATTTTGCAATTGAAATCTTCTGAAGACCACTTTACTCTTGTATTTCATAGGGAAGATAGGAGAAATGGTTGCCATGGTAACAAAATATAAATATTTTCCCATACTTATAAATTTTACATCTGAATTCATATGTTCCGTACTGTCGGGAACTAAATATATGTCGACACAAAAAATCTGGTGTGACAAGCACAGAACACAACTTTCGATTACCGAAGGTAAGAGAAAGTTGTGTGCTGTGTCTTAGGAAGAGGGGCGCGTTATTTCTAGTAGCCCACGGGCGCCGAATTTCTTAAGACGGCCCTGATTAGGGGTGACCAAAGCAAAAAAAATCTTAAAAATTTTGATTTTTCAATACTTCTAGAATTTCATATCTTCATTCTTGTGAAAGAAAAAAAGTTCATTTTTGTCGACTAGTGTTATCATTTAATTATTATTTCTAAATTCATAAGTCCATATACTGGCGAGGTACGAGAAAATTCGCCTAGTACTTGACCTCTTGTGTGTTTTCGACGATTTCGCCGATACAGATGGCCATTATCAAATTGTACTAGAACACACTATATATTACGGAATGATTTATAACTTTAAACATAAATAATGTCATTTTTGATAAATCTTTTTTGTTTATAATAATCAAATAAGGAAAAACGTCAAATAATTTCATTTTTTTTTTTTTTTTTGTATAAATAAAGAGATTTGTTGTCAAATTTTTTTATTTTAATCAGACACTACTTAAGGTAAGAACCATATGTACGTAATATACATTTTATTCTAGTCCATTTTCAAATTCAATCTTTGCCTGTTAAGTGACAGGAAAGGGGAGGTAATGACCAGAGGGGTGGAGGGTAGACACACATTAATTGACCCATTTTTGTAATAAAACACAATTGGATAGCGATGATGTAATACCAACAAGAGGGTAGGTAGCATCACATGAGAAAATGCAGCTATAGTTATTTTTTTATACTAGCCGCCACTTCGTCCCCCTGAACCCCCCCGCCTGCAACTTTTCTTCTTAATTATGAAAAGAAAATCACCATCATAGGCGTAGCCACGGGGGGGGGGGGGGGGGTTTGGGGGTTCAAACCCCCCCCATTGGACCCAAGCCATGACTAGATATTTAAGCTCTATAATGCAAAATACTTTTTCTCTCTATATATTTCATATATAGTGTAAGAGAAAGTAAAATATAATAATTTTCTCTAGCTTAAAAAAAAAAAAAAAAAATTAAATAAAACGCAAAAAATTCGAGAAAATTCAGAATTTTCCCATTGAAAAGAATTGATTTTTGTTATGCTTTATTAAAAATTAAAGCCGCTTAAAATTGATTAAATCTCGCAAATGAAAAATAATAAAAATTATTATATAAATAAATTTTTTATTTTTTTTCTTAAAGAGGTTTGAGATGGGACTCTGGTCAAGAGAAACAGATCGAGGGACACTTCGGTATTTTAGGCCCATATACATAAAATTAAGGCTCTATTCACACGGGGATACTCAAATCTCCGAGCAACTAGGATACTGGGTAGCGAAGCGACTCGACATGTGTAATCCAATGGCGCCATTCACACGGGGAAACTCCAGTCGCCGATACTCGCCGAGTATCGGCGACTGCGCGACTCAGTTGCCAAGAGACTGGACATGCAGGTCTCCAAGCTACTCAGTCGCCTGGTTTCCTCGATACTTTCCAAAAAAAATGCGCGAAAAAGAAACAAATCTGAAGCTAGTGGAGGAAATTGAAAAATTTTGATTGAGTGGGAAGAGAGGGTAAATGTTTTACATAAAAAAAAATTTTAGAATTTTAAAATTTTAATGTTTAGCAAAAATAAAGATAAAAAAATTGAGAAATAACCCAAAATATTTATTTGTTTAAAATTATTTATTAATTGTAAACAAATAATCGAGTGTTTTATTTTATTTATTTATTTATTTTTTTATAGCAAAGTTTGTTTTTTTTTTTAATTTAAGGTCTTGGAGGCCATATTTATTCAAATTGAAAAAAGCAAATTAACCAAATACAAACTATACAAAATTTTATTAACAATACCAGAGTAATTATTAAGAATAACTTTTTGTCCCTTCAAATATTGATGTTTAAAATTTGGAGGGAACTGAGTAGGTTGATAGGATACTCGCGATTTAAGTAGCGGCCGTGTGAATATGACAGGCAACTACAGTCTCGAAGCTACCAGTCTCGAGTCTACTAGTCGACAAGTATCCGAGATTTGAGTATCCCCGTGTGAATAGAGCCTAAGAGATTTGCATTATTTATTGCCTGATACGAGTTGATTGAAAAATTGAGGCACTTAATTAAGAAAGGGCGGGCCCGAGCCACCCCGAGGGGGGTCCGGGGGGGCGAAGCGAAGGTGGGGTAAGTGGCTAGTCATATATTTCATTAGACGCCTTATACTGCCCCATTAGTCGGGGTGGGGGGGGGGAGGGAGAAATAATCCTAAACCCCCCCCCATCAAAAATTTCTGGCTACGCCTATGATCACCATAACCCTAAAATTATTACTATTTCAATCCAGTGCCTGCTTGAGGATTTGTTTACATTCATAGAATACACTAATGCAAAGAATACATAAATATTTCTCTATATCATATGGGAGAAATCGTAACTTTAGAAATTAAGTACTCAAAAAGTTATTATAGGAATTTCGGGATAAAAATAATTTTCATGTAATCCTTTGAAGGTCCTCTTTAAGCATACAAAATTTAGATTCAAAATTCCAACGGGAAGTTGAGCGAATTATATAAATAGATATTTATTCAACTTATATAGCTGACGTTTTGGTTCTATGTTTGAACCATCCAGCTGGCAAAAAGTCTTTCTGAATGTGTCATAGTGGATGGCCGGAGGAAACCCTACCGCGCTAGGCTCTGGCGGGCGGCGTCTCGGGATACGACTAAGAGTTGTCCAGATAATTAATTATGCACCAAAATATGAAAATATGAAATTAAAAACTTATTTTAAATAAAGAAGAGCTTTCTCAAAATATGCATATTTAATAAATTATTAATTTTCGATATAATTATGTTAATTAAATAAAATAACTTTATATCTATAAACATAAAAATAAATAAATAAAATTATCCCATCTTATATTAAACTAAGCCTTTTATAAAAAAAAAAATCTGGTGTGACTGTCGCACAGCACACAACTTTCTCTTACCTTCGGTAATCGAAAGTTGTGTTCTGTGCTTGTCACACCAGATTTTTCGTGTCGACATATATTTAGTTTCCGCCGATATATTAAAATTCAAGATGTAAAATTTATAAGTATGGGAAAATATTTATATTTTGTTACCATGGCAACCATTTCTCCTATCTTTCCTATGAAGCACAAGAGTAAAGTGTGCTTCAAACAATTTTGAGGGCAAAACGAGAATATACATTTGAAAGAGCATCTAAAAAATAATTGATTTTTGAATTTTAATCAAAATCGTTAGAGCGAATTTTGAGAAAATTGAAAAAAACTGAAAAAGTACATCAGTAAAGTACTAGTACCCTTTGGCCGATTTTGATTAAAAGCTTATTTTTCCGGTCCCGGGGGCTGCCTAACTTAAATATAAAATTTCAACTTCCTAGCTCAATTCCTTCATGCTTAAAATTGAACACACACAGACACACAGACACACAGACAGACAGACCATGTCGCGAAAATCACTTTTTTGGATTCAGGGGACCTCAAAACGTAAAGATCCATCAAAATCTCGACATCGAATTTTTGACATGAATCCAATACTTTCTCTCTATATATATATTACATATATACATAGGTAAGAGAAAGTAAAAAAGTAAAAAATAAAAATGTAGCAGATGTCCGTATTATATTTATAATTTTATGTGCTGTATTTCATTATATTTTAGGGTTCTGATGAAGGCCGGAAAAATCGGCCGAAACGTCGATAACATAGGCCGTTCCTCCACTAGAATAGAAATTAAATTTTGTAAATTGGGAGTCTCTTTTTCAAATAAACTTGTTGTTTCAGAGGATAATATTCAGTGCCGTTACACATATTTTGGCTGGGCCCCGCCGTAACCTTTTTTTCGGGCCCCATTCAGGGGCGAAAACGAAATTTTTGCCGCCCTGTCCTTAATTTTTCCCCCTCTCGTGAAAGTCATTTTAGATTTTTTTTTTTTAGGGAATCGGAAATTTTTAAAGTGAAACTTTTATTTGATGGCCTAAAATTTTTTTCGCTTTTCTATCAGCATGTCGCGTTACAAGCCATGACGTCAAAGGCCACGTAACGCTCCAAGCCATGACGTCACAAGCCGTGAGGAACATAAATAGAAAAGTTGAAATTTAATATATATATATATGACGAATTATAAAAAAATAATTGTGAGATTTAATTATTGAATTTTTAAATTGATAAAATATAATTTTTAAAATAATTTAAAATGATTCAATTACTAAATAAATATTGTTCTCAGTTTTTAACATGCGTCTATTGATTTCCCATTTTCCAATTATTAAATTAAGATTAAAAAAGCAATTTTAATTGAATATTTTCTGAAAACTTTCAGTTAAACGCCTACGTACCGAAAAAAAAGTTTCACTTGCATCGTGTTTTCTTAAGACCACACAATGATTTTTTTTTCTCTTCTCGTCTAAATCTTTTTCCCTTATTTGGGAATTTTTGCCGTCTTGCGGACTATTGTTTGCCCTACCGCCAAAATTAGTTTAACTTTTTGCCCGGACTGCCCGGCCTGCGCCCCCCCCCCCCAAGGTCAGAGGCTTCCCCGCACCTCGAGGATTGCGGGGGTGTACGTTACGCCACTGATAATATTAGACAATAATCTTCCACTTCCCTTTCAACCCTAGCATCAGTTTTTAATTTCGTTCTAGATCCAATATGCAAACCTTTTACTTTATCTGCGGTCTTCTTTTGGTGGCCTATGCCGAAGGCGTTTTTATACCACAATGCGATCAAATAAAAGCCCTTCGAGATAATGGTGTGCCCGACGATCAACTTGTCGATTGTAAGTTGATTTGTTTTTGTTTTTTTGCTAACTTTTTTTATTTTCTTCTAGCAAATTTGTTTGTTATTTTATATTTTGTAGGGCTTTGTTTAATCGATCATGAATCACATGGAGACACTCAAGCACAGAACAAAAATAATAATGATGGAAGTTGGGATTGGGGCATTTTCCAGGTGAGATTCAATTGTTATAAATTTTGTTAGTTATAAATATTTAAAAATTTCATGGCGCTAAATTAAATAGAAAGTATTGGATTCATGTCCAAAAAATCTGGTGTGACTGGCGCACAGCACACACCTTTCTCTTACCTTCGGTAATCGAAAGTTGTGTTCTGTGCTTGTCACACCAGATTTTTTGTGTCGACATGTATTTTTCAAGATGTAAAATTTATAAGTATGGCAAAATATTTATATTTTGTTACCATGGCAACCATTTCTCCTATCTTTCCTATGGAGTACAAGAGTAAAGTGGTCTTCAGAAGATTTCAATCACAAAATGAGAATATACATTTTAAAGAGCTCTAAAAAATAATTGATTTTTTAATTTAAAAAAAAAATCGTTGGAGCAAATTTAGAGAAAATCAAAAAAAAAAACTGAAAAAGTGCATCAGTAAAGTGCTAGTACTCTTTGGTCGATTTTGTTCAAAAGCTTCGTGTCACGTCCCATGGGGGTGCCTAACTTAAATATAAAATTTCAACTTCCTAGCTCTTTTCGCTCTTGAGATATTTTGTTCACAGACACACCCACACACACACAGACAGACCATGTCGTGAAAACCACTTTTTTGTATTCTGGGGACCTCAAAACGTGTATATCCATCAAAATCTCGACATCAAATTTTTGACATGAATCCAGTACTTTCTTTCTCTATATATAAGAGAAAGTAAAATACGATGTAGGGATTTTGATGGAAATACATGTTTTGAGGTCCGCAGCCCCAATCCTTTCCTTATCTTCCCTCATTATGTAAATATTGATATAAAATATTTGTCTAATCAAAAAGGAACAGGTAGATGAAGGCAGCCAGCAAAGAACAAAAACTTTATTTAAATATCGTCGACGTTTCGGGAACTCGTCGCTCCCATCTTCAGGACCTACGGTCATCGAAACAATTTATTTGGTGTTAGCTAGGTAAAATTACAATTAATCTTTACAAGTATTTTTTAAAAAACAAAACATAACAAAAAACTTACGATAAATTGTTAATGTTGTTTAGATTGATACATATAGGTCATACAAAATTGCAACACAAATCTGCATAAACAACATTAACAATTTATCGTAAGTTTTTTGTCATGTTTTGTTTTTTAAAAAATACTTGTAAAGATTAATTGTAATTTTACCTAGCTAACACCAAATAAATTGTTTCGATGACCGTAGGTCCTGAAGATGGGAGCGACGAGTTCCCGAAACGTCGACGATATTTAAATAAAGTTTTTGTTCTTTGCTGGCTGCCTTCATCTACCTGTTCCTTTTAGTTATCACTCAGCCATTAATTTCTTTTCAAACTATTTGTCTAATCTTTTATTTTTTTTTTAACTTTTAGATTAATGATGCTTATTGGTGTGGGCGGGACGGAGTCGCGGGAGGTTGCAATATCCCATGTTCTAGTAAGCTTTTTTCACATATCTACTTATATCAACTTTTTTGATTGGTGTAGGGGTTAGCGTGCTAACCGGGCCCCAGGCAGTCCAATGATTTAGATACCAAAAGGCTTAAATAAGAATGCCTGGACCCCCAATATGTATATTAATCAATAACGGATATCGTCAAAGTCTTATATGGCCTGAGTTGCCGAAAAAAAAAAAGTGTGAGTGTTAAAAAAAAAAAACTTTTTATCAAATAATAAATAACATTAGGACATGTCAATGATTTTTTAATAATCTGGCGGAGGGCGAGAGGGGGAGAGAATGTTTGCCTAAAAATCAATTTTTATCAGAGAATAACAAAAGTCAATTAAAAGAGTATTATATGGACCCTGTTATACAAATGTGTGTCAAAGACCAAACATCGAGTTTTGAGAAAATCAACATTAAAGTTTTTCTGATTTAAATTTGATTAGATTATATATCATTTTTTTTGTCAATTGTGCAAGTAAATACTGTAATTCTGGCAGATATTCATAAATTATCTCTAAAAATACGACTAATTTAGTGAAAAACAATAAAATATAAAAAATTATTTTTGCGAAATTCTTTAAGTCCAATTATATTTGCAAAAATGCTTCAAAGTCTGTTGACACATGATTGCTAATTAATCTATGCACTATTTATATTAATAAAATAATTTTAGGTTATAATTCAAAAGTTAAAACGGAGTTATTATTAAAGTTCTTTTATGGTTTTATTTAAAAAACTTTTCATCAAAATTACTTTAATAAATTTTAAATAGTATTAATGTTTTAAAATAAATACAAAGTGATCACAAAATTTTCTCATCAATTAATTCCTGAATGGAAGTGAACATGGCAACAGTAAATCAAAGTTATAATGAAATTGACTTAATATTATCTATTTTGTTGTCTTTTCGAAATCGCACTGATCCTCATCTTCATTATCAGGAATAATATCTAAAAATTAAATTTTGACATCTACGAATTCATTTCTCATTTTTCAAAAAAAAAGGATTTTGGTTTATTTAAGGTAAACAATATATAATATAGGTTAAATGAGTTTTTATTGGTTGTTAACATCATAAAAAACAACGTGTTAGGAACATAAATCATTTTTGCAAAATGAAAATCCTGCATTGAAATATTGTAAAAATAAATTAAAGCTTTTACATTAAATATAAATTTTTTTTTGGACATATTTCATAAAAAAATATTATTAATTAGAGCATTTGAAACAATATTGCGTGCTTAACTCAATTTTGAATTTTTTTGGCCTTTGACACACATTTGCATAACAGGGTCCGTATAAGAGGTTTGATGTGCCATGGATTGGGAAAATAAACAAGACATGTACAGACAAAGTTTCTTTTATTCAAATTTTACGCCCTCACGGCTGTGACGTTTCGGCTCGAGTTCTAGTCTGGGTCCGAATCGACTCCCCTTGGCTTCTGGATTATCAATATTGACATTTCTCAACATTTCTAAACTCTCGGTCACGGGGGAGGGGGATGTTTCTACCACTGTAATATTTCAATACTATAGAAATATTCAACAAGACAAGAGTATTATTTTTAATCATAACTTGTTTTTTTTTTTTTTTTAAGCCCTTTTCGATGACGATATCACCGATGACATTCAATGCGCCAAATTGATTTATGGCCAAATGGGCTTCCCAGCTTGGACAGCCTGGAGGGACAATTGCCAAGGAGACAAACCGCCTCTTCCTGTTTGTTAATTTATTTATTTGCTTGTTTTAATTTTATTTAATGTTAATCTGGTACTCGGTTTTTATAAATATTTACTTTAAATGTATTGAATTTAAACAAATTAAAATAAATATATAAATCAGATTGTTTTTTTTTAAAGGTAAATGTCTAGTTCAAAGCATGCCCTTGGGGCTTGGTGTAGTTGGTAGCAAGCCTGTCTTGTATACCAAGGGTCGAGGGCTCGGATCCCAGGCAGTCCGATGATTTTATTTAAGCCCAAATGGCTTAAATAAGAATGCCTGGAACCCCAATTGATATATTTACAAATAACGGTTATCGTTTAAAGTCTTATATGGCCTAAGTTGCCGAAAAGACTGTGTGTATGTGTGTGTGAATGAGAAAAAAGTGTGAGTGTTTAAAAAAAAAAAAATTAAATATTTTTTGTTTAAGGTCTTTTTTTTCGGCATCATAGACCCTGTCCTTATTTATTTTCAATTCAATTTAATTCTAATAAATTTCTCGCTTGGGGGGGGGGGCCCTTGACTTTTGGCAACAGAAAAGTATAGATAGATTTAAAATAAACATTTTGCACTAGTATTTATATTTGAGAAGGGGCCAAATAGTTGAAGGCTAAAGGCAATGCCTAAATTTTTCTATACAGTATTCATATCATTTTACATTTTTTTTTAGTAAATCTTTCTTTAATTGCCACTCCTGATATTTGCCGCCCGGGGCATATGCACCCACTGCCCCCCTCTAGATCCGGCCCTGGCTGGGATATACCTTATCACTTTCACCTATAATCAAAGGACAAACTACTTAAAAAGTTATTTGAAATGATATCTTTTAATCATATTTGCTTTTATTTTGATAAAATGGAATTAACTTGTGGTATAAATGAAGAGAAAAGCCTATTGAAAATGCGCGCGCTCCGACTTTAACGGCCTATAACTCCCAAAGGGGCAAAAGATGACTAGTGGACCATTTTCCTTAGCTCTTTGGCTATCTTCTGGTATATTCCAATTTTTAAAGTAATTTAAAGCCATCAATGAAAAAGAGTGATTTCAAAAATTTTTGGAAGATTTTTTATTTTTTACAAAGGGCCTTAAAAACAATATAATTTAATAAGGAAAGTAGAAACAAAAAAATTGTTTTGAAACTAGAGAAATCGCTGAATAATTTGGAAAAAAAATGATTTGATTTGAACAATTATTTCCCCTCAAAAAAAATTCTTAATTTCATGCAAAAAAGCGCATAAAATTCACTGTTGAGATTTGGTCAACTTTGAGGACCTATAACTCGGCAATGGCTGAGTAGTTTTGAAAAAAAAAAATACAGTTTTGAAACCAGCAAACATTCTAGTTTGTTACCCTAGAACGTTTTTCAATTAGGTTGACTTCCGTTTTTTTTTTTCGCGTGGCCACTTTTGAAGCGAAAGGAACCACTGTGCGCTTCTTCCTGGCTGCCACCTCCTGCCATTCTTCTAAGATATTAATCACAGCGACTTCCACACTCGAGAAAAATAGGAGTAGGTTTTAGACAATTGAAGTTGACAAAAAATCTTTGCAATCAATTCTTTAATTGGAATGAGTCTGAAATTGGAATTAAATTAATAGCGAATTGCCGAGAAAAGTAAAATAAATATCTGCTTAAGGTTGTTCGGACATTAAAGCACTTTGTTAGATTAAAAGCTAATTTTTTAATGTTATTAATCACTATCACATACGTTTAAAATAAAATTTTGAAGCAGATCTGACCCAGGGTTATCGTGTAATTAATTTTTAAAAAATTGAAATTTAACATGTAGCCTATGGGGAATAACGACGAAACGCACACATATCGAATTATATAGCCACCTCTGCATCTGATACAAAAACAAAAAACTTACATTTTATTAATTCACTTCCGAGGAATACGTTAAAAATAAAATAAAAAGTTTCTGCCCAACGCTTTTAAAGATATTTTAACAAGAAAGTCAAAAAATTCTCCAAAATGACAGTCGCCAATATTTAAAAATAAGGAAGTTTCGAGAGTGAGACCAGCCTGGCAACGTCGCATAACATAATAATATTCATTTCTAGCTGTTAGTTACATTTTTTTTTCAATTTTACGATATTTTTTCTCGCAAATCGTCCATTGTGCTTAAACTGATTTGCATTAAACATTGTAATATATTAAATAAAATAAAATTGAAGGCTTTTAAGATTTAAAATAGATAGTTGATGAATGCAATGTTGCCAGTTCTATATTACGTGAAAAACTGCTCAAGTCGAAAGTCATTCATTTATTATTTTTGGTAATTAAATTATTAACTTAATCCAATTATAAACTATGATAGGTCACGACTAAATTATAATAAGGAATTTTGGCATTCAAATTTTTAATTTTATTTAAAAAAAAAATTTAGATTCTATTATGACTTACGAGGTACTGTCCGAACAACCTTAATAGGATTATCAAGTTTAACAAAAAAATTTATTTTATCATCAATTAATCAATTTTTTTTTTTTTTCAACTTAATCTTATTGGGTTATCATGTCAAATGGGACTAGTTGATTATACCAGTAAAATAATGATGACATGCATAACATGACAATATTAAAATTAAAAAAAAAAAATCTAAATCTCAACTCATTGCTTATAAAGAAATAAATATTACTTGCATATTTTATAGCTTGATATTCTTGATAGGACATTGATAGACAAGTGAACATCTCACAGGGGAGAAGAGATCAGTTGGCAAGTAGCTAGCTACCATGCCCAGATCAATTTTCCTCCTATCAATCGTGTTCTTAGGATGCCTTCTGAGATGTGATGCTCTACGAATTTTAAGTATAATGCACACCCCTTCAACTAGTCATCATATATTTAATCGAGTGCTCAATTTAGAATTAGCAAACAGGGGACATCATGTGAGTTTTTTTTTTCTTTTTTACTTTCTCTTAGCTCTATAATATATATATAGAGAAAATATTGGATTGCCCTCGGGGCTTGGTGTAGGGGTTGGCGTACTAACCTCTTATACCAAAAGTCACAACAAAGTTGGATTGCCCCGGTCTGATGATTTTATTTATTATTATTATTATTATTATTATTCTTTATTTTCTTTCTGTGGACACAAAATCTTGTGTATGAAAGCGTCAAAATTTATACATAGCATTTATAATATTCATTGATTTTATAACATTTATATAATGGCGTTTATAACATGGCATAAGCAAACAAAATACACATATGACAAAATAACATAAATTACACAGCAGAGGAATTTACAATAAAAAAGTCTTCCAGTGAGTAGATGGTTTTTCCAATTAAATGTCTCTTCAGTCTTTTTTTGAAGATGTCTTGATTAACAGCTTCCTTTATTTGCCTTGGGAGCATATTAAATATTTTAGATCCCACTGCTTCTGCCGATCTATCTCCCAACAGCAGCCTCGTTCTTGGAGCCCTTAGATCTCTGGATCCTTTTGTGTCATGTTCGTGTACATCCTCTCCGACAACAAAAACCGGTAGGTTCTGACATAGATTTCAAAGATGTAGAGAGCCGGCACTGTGAGAATCCCATATTTTCCAAAAAGCTCCCTGCAGCTCTCCCGGGAACTAATCCCAGCCAGACATCTTAGAATTTTCTTCTGGGCCAG
>JAKCPI010026215.1:0-14487 GCA_023213315.1 Euborellia annulipes | reverse complement strand
GACATAGGCAGCCAAAATTATTTCTTTTATTATTTATTTTCTTTTATTATTTAGCCTGGAACGGCAATAATAAAAGAAATAATTTTGGCTGCCTATGTCTTGAATTTTTTGACTCCTCAATAATACTTCCAGCCACAAAGACATACCACACACATATTATGGGATTAATAAATTACAAATTTATTATAATTCAGGTGCAATGCGGAGTAAAATTTCACAATTTCCGTTTAAATTAATAAAATCCGGACGCCAAACCGGACACGTGTTCCAAATTCGGACGTCTGGTAACCCTATCTACAAAATTGTATTTTTTGTAGCAATATAGAAATTAAAAAAAAAAAAAAAACTTTTTATTTATTAAATAATTAAATTTCGTTAAAAAAAAACTTTACGGACCAGAGGCGGGTTAGGCAGCTAGTATAATATATAAAATAATTAAATTTCATATTAAATTTTAATATAGAGATTTTTTTTTCGGCATCTTAGGCTTGCATTTATATAAATTAGTATTTAATATCCAAAAGATACAATTCTAAAGATACAATTTTCCCGGATGTAAAAATAAATGTTGAATAGACGACCTCTCAAGGTGTGTAAGTGTTCGAGGGAAGGAGGGGGATGGTAGTCACACAGACAGAGAATTTATTTCTCACCATATTCTCATCTCAATTTGATGACGAAGAATGCATTTTTCTTTAATTAATATTCCCTTTTCTCACACCACGCATACACACACGCACACACATGCACAAAACACTTAAATAAAAAGAGATAACAATTCTTCTCTTCTCGGACAAGTGAACAAAAATAAATTCCAACTGAAAATAGATGCTGAAACAATTTAGAAGAGTGAGAGAGAGAGAGAGGGAGTCGCCATCAGGCGGCGAAACGAGCAACTAGATGGACGGGGACGACCTTAGAACCCCCCCCGAGGGATTCTATAATAAAAAGCAACCAAGGACGTCCGGCGTCTGTGCAAAGTGCAAAAAAAATGTGCCTACGCCCACTAATTAATAAGAAAGAACTATTAGAAATGCGTTATTTTTTTTTTTTTTTAATTTATAACCAGGGGGGCTTCGACCACCCTGGACCCCCCTCTACGCCTACGGCGGACCCTCGCCTTTTTCCGTCAATTCATTTCATGCAAACACTCTCATAGCTAAAAGGATCATTAAATATTCAATATAATGGCGGAGTGCCCATCTTTAGCTGAAGGAACATGCTCTCTAATCGTATATTCAGAATCATTATACCTCTTTAGACAGAGGAGTTATTCGAGCCTATAACTACACTGTAAAAAAAATATGAATTTTCAATCATTTTTCATATACTTTCGTGGTTTAATATTAATATACCCAGGATATGAAATAAAATTAATATAAAAGTTTATGAACAAATTACCAACTTTTAAACTTATCTTTTTCTTTGTGTGCCCCCAAATTTTTAAATCGTTAAAAGTGTACCGCGACAAGTTGAGAATCACTGGTCTAAACGTTCTCAAATAACTCGACTACCTCAAGAATTTTTATTAATATTATTTTATAATTATTTTAAGGAAACTTGAAATTATTCTTTTAAAATTTATTTCACAAATCTAATCTTTATTAAATTCTGGTTTGAAATTCGCGCTTTAAACTATTTAAATATTTATGAAGTCATACTAATTAAATAATTTTTATAAAGTAATTCAACTAAATAGCTATAAAAATTAAAATTAACAATTTTTACCAAAATAATTAATTTTAAAATATACAAGAAATTTGTTAGGTTGGCAACAAAAAGAACTTTCTAAAATATATTCATAAACAGTTTATGAAACAGAGTTCCTATACTTGTATATGAAGTTTTCTTGAAAATTTTTAACAGTGTAACAATTTTTAATACGCTTTTATCCAACTTTTTCGTGCATGATACCTATTCGGCCCTAGAGAGGCATTGTAAGACGTCACGTCAAAATTTGAGGGTGAATACAGTTTTATTTATCAAAAAAAAAAGACAATATTAGAGTATGAATAGGTGCATAATATTAAAATTGATATTTTCTTTTTCGTCTCCTAGTAATTTACAATATTTTAGACTGAATACACTTATTTAAAGAAAACAGAGTATTTGAGAAAGAATACATACGTTTGATTTAAGTATAGGCGCCGGAACTGGGGGGGGGGCAGGGTACATTGCCCCCTCCCCTGGCATCCTATAGGAGAGAGCAGAAGGGGGCAATATGTCTTCTTTTATTTCATTTATTTTTAAAAATGATACATTTTTACTTTTAAAAAATAAAATCTTTTAAATTAAAAAAAAAATTAAAAGAGTATGAAATTCATTTTTTCCAAAATATTTTATATAGACCCTATTGTATTTCTAATTTCTAAAAACATTTTATATTGAATTAAAAGAAGAAAATTAAAAATATTTATTTCCTTCAAATATAAATATAGCCCAAAAATAATTTTTGATAAAATCACTAGCAAATTTTTAAAATTTTAATTTTATTAAAATTGTGATTTTATTTAAAATTTTTAAATTTTTATAGTAGATTTGTTTTTGTTTTATACTATTTGAACATATTAAATTATTTTAATTTTCTCAAAAAAAAATTTTGCCCCTCCCTGATTCAAATTCGTTCTGGCGCCCCTGGATTTAAGTAAACTTAAAGAGATTCCTCCACACCAATAGATATTTTACTTCTAATTGCTTTCAAACGGTGATCACTAGGGCTCGGATTTCGCCCTATTTGCCTTTTTTTAATTTATGGCTTAAAATGTAGGCCAATATGATATGTATACGTTTCATGAAATTCTGAATAAAATAAGAGGCATTTGTTAGTGCCTATAAAGCAAAAAAAACACCACCCCCCTTTTTTTTTTTTATTTATTAAATAAAAACCAAACTAAGGAAGAGAGGGGGAAAACACAAACAAAATAAAATGAAATTATTTTTTTTTTTTTTTTTTTTTTATATATATAAATGTATTGAGTTTTTTTTATTTTTTTTTTTTTATTTATTTTTTCTTTTTTCCTTTCCAAATTTATATAAAAAAAAAAAATAAAAAAAATTTTTATTATTAAATAAAAAAATTTTTTAATAAAAATTTAAAAAAATTTTTTTTTTAATTTATAAATAAAAAAATATTATTTTATTAAAAAAAAAATATTTTATTTTTTTTTTATTAAAATAATATATCTAATACTAAATAAAAAAAAAAAAAATAATTAAATTATAATTATTTTTTATTTTTATTATTTAATAAAAAAAAAACCCCCACAAAAAAAAAAATTTTTTAAAAAAAGAACCAAACAACCAAGGAAAAAAAAGGGCCGGGGGGGGTTCCCCCCCCCCCCCGGGGGGGGGGCCCCCCCCCCAAAAAAATTTGACCCACAAGAAAAAAGAGTGGGGAGAGGCCCCCCCCCCCCCCCTTCGGGGGCAGGGGGGGGCCCCCCCCAAAAAAAAAAAAAGGGGGGGCCCCCCCCCGGCCCCACCCCAAGCCAAGCCAGGGCCCGGGGGGATCGCACCTTAATGCCTATTTTGGCCGATTCTGGGTTTTAGTGCCTATTACATCTATAAATGCCTTTTTTAAGTTCAAATAGCCAATTTCAGTTTTTTACGAGCTATACCTATATTTGAAATTTTTTTTGAATAATCAAGAAAATATTTTGAAATAATCATTTGTCGCGCCTCTAGTCGGCGACATGATCAAATATAATTTAGATCACGACTAGGATATCCAAAAATACGACCCCGTCGCCACCTAGCGGCTAGATAAATGATTATCTCGAAATATATTTTTAATAATTCAAAAAAACGCTAGGCTGCGGCAGAGTCGCCTCGTCGCCACCTAGCGGCTCGATGAACAAATTAAAGCATATTTTGGGGAGTTCCCCTAAACTATTCTCATTGGAACCAGTGGCGTCATTTCAACTTTTTCTTGGGGGGGGGGGGGGCAAATATTTTCTTGGCCAAAAGATATTTAATTTAATTAATTGTTTAATTTTGTACAGTTTGTATACTCGTATATTGTAATATTTTATTTAAAATAATATAAAATTTTATAAGAGTATGGTAGTAAGAGACAAGACGAAACCAAAATCAACTAAAGAAGCCTTATTTCTGTAGTGGATAAAAGGTGAATCTAATTTTTCAACAAATGGCAAAATCATATTCAGCCAACTCTGTGCAAAAGGGGTAAATGTTTTATCTTTATTTCCAAAAATAAGACATCAATTTTTTAAATTTTTTTATATTATTTCTTAAATAATGCCTTTTTAAGTGCCTATTTTAATAATTTTTAGTGCTCAGTTGCCTGCCTATTTTAAAGATTTTTAGTGACTATAAATCCGAGCCCTAATGATCACAAACGTATTGTCAGGAGTTGCCAAGAGCCTCTCTGAGCTCGAGGCAAACAGCACATTGTCATGATGAAGGCCGGAATATCGGTCGAAACGTCAACAAGCGTGTAAAATAAAGCGAAAGATAAATATATAATTTTTCTTTATTGCTTTTGGCTGCCTTGAATCTCCTCAATACTCATTATACATTCAGCCATTTCCCCAGAAATAAATATATTTATATAGGCGCGGGAATCTGACGGCCATATTGAAAGACCCTCGACGGACGAGGCATGTCGTCATTGGCGTCCGCCGTCCGCACAAGCCAAAGTCTACCTTTAAAGTCTATTAGAACCGCTAAATTTCAAATTTCAAACACCGTAACAGAGAAAAAAACAAAAATGAAATTTTTTTTTAAAAATCATCAAAAATATGGTTTGGTGTTAGGGCGCCTGATATTCGAAAATGAATTTAATTATTTTTTTTTCTTTTTATTAAAGGTTTTCAAAAAAAAAAAAATAAATAAATAAATAAAAATAATAATAATACAAAGATATGATGAAGAGAATCACACACAAGTTGATATGTAATTATAAAATTTATATTTTAATAACAACAAAAATACTTTTAAAATTATAAATAATAATAATAATAATAATAAAATGATAAATATGTAAAAGAGAGACATAAAATTATGATAATAAAAAAAAAGAAAGTATTTCGTATTTGGTTTTTATTTTTTTAATGGGATGGGAAGAAACCAAATACGAAAGTTTCTAAATAATGCCAATCGTAGAGAGAGAGAGAGAAAATGGTCCCTAAATTAATTTTTTTTTAAATAAATGATGAAAGTGAGTGAAAAAGAGTGACCATTTTTTGATGCGTGTGTGTGAGTGAGTGTGTGTGTGTTTATGAACGTGTTTGTGTTTTATATATGAGCATGTTTGGGATCACAGTTATACCAAAAATACATTGAACAATTACCAATTATTATGGTTAATGTGAATTTTCACAATGAAAGAGAGAGAGACGAATACATTTTGCAATTTATACGCGTAATGACACATGAGAAGGGAGGGGAGATGGAGGGGGGGGGTTAGGGGGGCTAAACAACAAAAGGGACAGCCAATTTTTGCTTATCTTAAAATAATAATAACAATATGATGATCATTATGAAATAAATAAATAAAAAATGATTTAAAAATTAAGAAGAAGAAAAAAATTGAGATCTCTTTTTTGTTTTTTTAGTTTTTTTGTTTTTTTGATTCAGTTTAATGTAACCGATCATTAATTAATTAAATAATAAAAAATCATGGTTAGAATGCACTATATTTAATTATAATAATTATTATTTTTATGCTCACAAGGCACAGATGACAGATTAAATTTCATTTGAATTTGTCACAATTTAGAGGTTAACTTTGTTATATATACGTATATATATATATATATATATTTCTACATCTCTTTGAATCACTGTTAATTAATAATTAACAGTTGTTTTATTTTAGAAAATGAAAATAATTTCCAGTGTTAATTTAAATTTAGATTGGCTTTTTTTAGAATCTCATTGTTTTTTTTTTTAATTTGAAAAGTAATATTTTACTTTTTAACATCTCTCTTCATTTTTATTTATTTTTAGGTTAATAATAATTTTTCATTGAATTTTTTTCTCTCAAATAGATAGATAATTTTGCTCAGGTTTTATCTTTCATTAATTTATATATAAATTATAATTATAATCGTAAGTAAATTTATTTTTATCATTGTATTAAAATTTAAACTTAAATTTAGTAAATAATAAATCCATCAAATAATTATAAAATTTAAATTATATTAAATTTTAATGAATTAAAAATTTTAGGTTATGCAAGATTAAAACTAGTCAGCCATTTTCTTTTTTTTTTTTATCTTTTAAAAAAATACAAAGAAATAATTTTGGCTGCCTATGTCTTGGATTTTTTTTGACTCCTTAATAATACTTCCAGCCACAAAGACATACCTCATTAAAAAATACAGTCATATTTAATTAAAACTACGAAGACATAATAATTTTAATGTTTTAATCAATTGAATGTTTATTCTAAAAGATAGAAATGTTGAATTTTAGGTTATGTATAAAAAAAAATTAAAATTCATTAAAATAAACAGTGCCTTGTTAAAAAAAAAAACTATTTTTAAGCTTTCTAACCAGATTTTATAGAATTATCATTTTTTTAAATAATAATAATATAATATAAAATCATGTTAATAATAATAATATAATAATAATAGTTATAAAATATAATAATTGGCACCCCTGGGGCAGGCAAAAAGGCAGAAGAAGAAGAAGAAGACACGAGATGGTGAAAAACATCGAGAGATGATTTATTTCCCTGTATCATATCACCAGTGAAATTGAAAGGGAGGGATGACGTCATCATCATCGTCAAGAGAGAGAGAGAGAGAGAGAGAGAGGAATGTCGTAGGGCCGGCTGTTTTTGTTCATAAACCGCGGGAGAACGAAAACGCGCCGTCCCCCAAATTCGAATAAAATGTCACCGATTTACACACACAAGTTTTCAAAAAAATGTTTCAATAAATATATTCTCATTATTATAACGTCTCCAAAATATTTTTTTTTTTTTTTTTGTCAATTTGATTTGCTCCTTTGAAAAGGGGGTTTGTTTGTTTGTTGTCATTCGAAAATACTCATCAACACTTATAAATAGGATAACATCTATGACACTAACTAGCCGATCGGAAGGGGGTAATACTGTCTTGGATTATAGATGAAGGGGGGTGGAGGGGGGTTGGAGTGGGGGGGGACGTGGTGGCAGTGGCAGCCTCGTCGCATCATCATCATCATCGTTATCGCTGCTGTTCATGATGATGACAGCAAATTGGCATCACAAGAGAGTGTGATTGGTAACGAGCCTCTACGTCGTTGTGGCTCAATAGTTTCAGTCGTTGCCAAACGTCTTGTTGATGTTGTAGATGTTGATGTTGACAATCGCCAACCGGATGATGAAAACATTTCCGGTCCGCCACTACTGCGACGTTTTAATATTTTTTTTGTACGTTTCCCATTTGTTTTGTTATTGGCCGCTACTACAGATGCCGTTGTTACTTCTTGCGGTGTTAGTGCGGTGGTTGTTGTTGTTGTTGTTGCTGTTGTTGCCGAACCACGACGACCTCCGGCATTCCCGTTCCCGGTTAGTGTGGTTGTTGTTGTTGTTGTGGTAGGCAAATTATCCAAAGTGCCTAACGCGCTGCATTCGAGTTCTGTATAAACAAACACACACACAAAAACAAATGGATTTAAAATCAAAATTAAAAATTCATTTCCTCTAAGAGTCATTCTATTAATGAGTCTATTCAAAAAATAACATAATACATTTTTTTATACTGAATTCAGATAAGTAGTTAGAATTTTTCAATCAAATGTGCTCTCTAAAACGACTCAACACCCCTAATACAATTTTAGGTACCCCTGCAAGCCTGATTAGCTTAGGGGATAAAGCAGTTAAGCTTATAATTCTGAGTTGGAGACAACTCGAGTTCAAATCCACCTCATGAGATGCCTCCTCCTGAGGAAGGAAACGGGAACCCACCTCAGTATTATTCCCATGCTAGTTATCCTCAGAGTAACCAGTGTCAGATCTGACACTAATGATTGCATAGAGATAGTTCTTTGGCTTTCCAAAAATCATTAATTATTTAAAATCTGTTAATTATTAACGAAATTATGAGCAAAAACGTCATCAAAGAAAAAACACCAGTACACTCAGTGGTTGAAAAAAATGGACTTCTTTTTCTTTTACAAGTATAAAGAAATCGAGGTAATATAAAATTAGAGCTTTAGAGCCCATTTTCTATTAAAATTTTATTTTCTCTATATCTCTAAAATCTGACGTGATGGGGCATAATTTTTGGAATCAGCGCTACCCAAATACCCAGAAATAGCTTCAAATTCTCAGTCAACAAAAAAAAAAGTTCCTTTTTGTTGCCCTGTGTTATTAACGAAATTCTGTTATCAAAGTGTGGTGAAAAACACTTTGGTTGCCTATCTTTTAGGCGCTTTGCTCACTTTTAATTTAGATATATTTTGTTCATAATTTCGTTGATAACTTAACAGAATCCTATTTTTGATACGATTAAAATGGTCGACATTTAAAAAAATTTTATATAGCTAAATTTTGAAAAGTTTTATTTTTCTCTTACAATAATATTTTTTAAGCCTGAGTTTTGGAGATTTCACAAAAACTTTTTTTTTTTTAAACATTCACACTCACATTCACACACACATTCATACAGTCTTTTCGGCAACATTTAAGACTTTAACGATACTCGTATGTTTGATATATCTATTGGGGGTCCAGGCATTTCTATTTAAGCCATTTGGTCACAAAAACTTCTCCTTTTAAAAAGCTTTCTAATGGTATTCTAAGTTCTGCGATTATCATTCAATTTCCTAGAGAAATTCCACTTATAATGTTAAAAAACGTGAATATTTTAAGCAAAATTTAGGCCATTTTGAACCTTACTCCTACTAAATTTATTATAAGATGTGGATAATCGTTAAAAGAATGCCAGCTAGTTTTTTATTTTTATGCCAGCTATTCCATTATTAGGTCCTCTATCCTGAAGTTTCGGTCTTAGTTAAAGCCATCCTCAGAGCTTGCAGGCTATCAAGATAGGCAAGTTTTGAGGATGGTCATAACCAAGACCGAAATGTCAGCATAGAGAGCCTAATAGATGAAATAATAACTAGCTGCCATTCTTTTAACGATTATCCCAGGGCCGGAACTACGAGATTTGGGCAAAATTTAATTTGCCGCCCCCTTTTTAAAATTTTTTATATCCGGCCCTGGATTATCCAACTATAGAATTCACATCTTGTAGAATAAGTTAATGAAAATGATCAAAATGGCCTCAATTTTGCTGCAAATATTCACGTTTTTTGACATTATAAGTGGAATTTCTCCACGAAATTTAATGATAATCGCAGAACTGAGAAGACCATTAGAAAGCCTGTTAAAAGTAGAGGTTTTTGTGAAATCTGCCAAATTCAGGCTTAAAAAATATTATCGAAAGAGAAAAATAAAACTTTTCAAAATTTAGCGATTTTCATGTCGACCATTATAACCGTATCAAAAATAGGTCTAAAATCTTTTCTCGATTTGAACTTGTCAAATGATTTTTATACGTATTTATTTATTTTTAGTAGCACAATGGTAGAGAACTCGCGTCAGAAATTTATTCGTATTGGCAAGATAGACTCATTAATAGTAAACTTAGAGTTTCTATATCTATTAATATATAAATACAAAAGGAGAAAATGATGCAGAGGAAATTATATATATATTTTTTTTAATTTGAATGAATATAAAAAAAAAAAAAAAAAAGCTTAAAAAAAAATCAAACAAACTAGAATTCATCTTTACTCTAGTTCTCTATCAATTGCCAAAACGAATTGACTCGGGCAAACCCCGGCTAGACTCGATAACAGAATTTGTCGTCTTTTTGAAATTCAACTAGATCGTGGGTCACGTGATAGACAACTATTGTAAAGATTGATTGATTAATAAAACAAACAAATAAAAAAAAAAATCTCAAGCCATTTACCTATTATTTTATAAAATAGAATGGCAACCAAAATGACCAATTCATTTGTTGAATGATGAATAAAATATGGGGAATGACTTCCCCGAGACTTTATCGTATATTCTTTTGGAATTACGTCTGGGTGTGTGTGTGTGTGTGTGTAAACACGATTGCTTAAAAACCAAAGCAGCCAGATTGATGAAATTTGGTATATGCTCCTTACACTAAAATTGTAGATTTCTATCAACTTTTGGAGTAAATACGTCACTTGGAAGTAGTACCTAATAAGTTTTTTCAGAAATTTCGAAATTTTTTTTCAATTTCTTTGTTATATTAGATAAAATACTCAATTGTAAAAAGTTTTTATTCTTTGACATTTTCCCGAAAACTGAATAGTTTTTGAAATAATCAAAGAAGAAATAGAAAATATTCGTTAATTTTGGAAAGAAAAATCAAAACAAAATCATACAGGTGTCATTAAAAAAACTTGTAAATATAAACAAATGAATTTGCGAAACAAATCCGGCCCTTTACTGTTAGTTCCCTGACAAGCGTATAGATGGCCCTAAACTATAAACAATTTTTAATCGGCAGCTGTCCAATCTTGTTTATGTTTGATCTGTGATCCAAAAGTATCCATTGGCTAGAGCCCTTTCTAGAGAGCTTAGAGACGTGATTAGAGATTAATATTTTCAAATTGTTTTTTGATTGATTTTGTCTGTATGATCAAATATATGGACCCTGTTATGCAATGGTGTGTCAAAGACCAAAAAATTCAAAATTGAGTTAAGCACGGAATATTATATCAAATGCTTTAATTAATAGTATTTTTTATGAAATATGCCCTAATAAAATTTATATTTAATGTAACTTGCACAATTGACAAGAAAAATTATATATAATCCAATGTAAACAAAAAACTTTATTGTTGATTTTCTCAAAACTCGATGTTTGGTCTTTGACACACCATTGCATAACAGGGTCCATATATGCATCTTTGTGTTGGTTGCATGGCTTTAATGCACTTGTTCTCTCAACGATAGGGTGCACTACCAGAGCGGATACTTTTGATTGATACAGATAGTATATGTGATGGAGTCAGTCAAGGAAAATTGCCTTTTTATTTTCCCTTGGCTAACTCTTTCCCATATACCTGGTATGTATTATTAATTTAATTGTATATATTTTTTTTTCTATAGGTGTCGACTAAGTCCTAAAAAAGAAGAAAGTGGGCGATTAGGCATTTTGAATTATTGAATACTTGTGGCTGCCTACCCAACTTTATTGAAAATGAGCATATTCTCTTTTAATTAAATTTTTTATAGGCTAGTTTTAACATTTATAACGAAAACTCAACTATATGTTATTAATATCATTATTATTATTATCATTATCAATTATTGCACAGTCTGACTCTAAAAATTTTATAATTTTCTGAATTATCTACATAAATATGTATTCGATATCAAGGAGATGATAAAAAGTTATATGAATGATGACGTCGTTATTATTGCAGTGCTAATTTTTATTTAATGAGAAAATACAAACTAAAGTGATCAGTTTGAGAAAGAAAACGTTAAATTTTTGAGCATATTTGAAAATATCACCTGATGGATGCCGAAAGAGTGACCGAAACGTTATAGTTAGAAAGAATTTTTGTATTATAAATAAACCACTCAATTTGAATCTCATTTAACAAATTTTATTTTCTCCTTGATTAACTCAAAAATTAGTGAGAATTGGTCATTTGGGTTGCCTATCTTAATAAAGTCAACATTTAATAATCAATAATTAACAAGGAGAGAAGAGTTTGTGTTGATTGAGCATTCAGTATAAATTAACTTTCGTTTATGTTTTACGGGGAATACCTTTTTATTTATTTATTATTATTTTGGGATTCGTGACCCCGAGTAATCATCGTGTTGAACGTCTCCCGGCAGCCATCGATATCATGAGTATAAATATTTATTTAATAAAGTTAAATCCCTGAATGGCCTCAGTTTCCGGAAAGGGTTTAAAAAAATACAGGCGGAAACTAAATATATCTCGACATAAAAAAATATGGCGTGACAAGCACAGTACACAACTTTCAATTACCGAAAGTAAGAGGACGCTGTGCGACCAGTCACACCAGATTTTTTATTTATTTATTTATTTGCCCCTTCCAGTCTAAGGCAGGCCATTGGACAATTTTTTATTTATTATTACTGCAAACGTGATTAAAACAATAACAAATGTATTTTAGCGACTTTCCGGTACTTTGCGCAACATAATTGTGACTTTTAGATAAAACTTGGGCGTTACGTAACGCCTATGAAGGAGGGGGGAGGGTCAAAAATCTTCAAAAATTGCGTTACGTAATACTTTAACGACCTCTTAGCGGCAGCAAAAAATTTTGAAAAAATTTTAACGAGAAATAAAAAAATTAATTTATTTTCTATATAATGTGAACTATAACTTGTATATTCTTTACAAAAAATTTGATAATCGAGTTGATAACGCCATTAATTGGTAGTCAAGCAGAGGTTGGGAAGCCATCCTCTGACTTCTAGAACAAAAGAAAAGTGAGACTTCTACCTCTGTACTAAGGGCAAAGGGTAACAAGATAGAATTTAAAAAAAAATAGATGCTAAATTCTTTGAACGCAGGGGCGTATATAGAAATTTTTCCGGAGGGTCCCCCTTATATACGCCCCTGATTAAACAGTCTACTTATGGCCAATCAACACAAATACTGTATATCTCTCTCCAAACTCCCCCAGGCAAAAAGGTCTAATAGTTCGGCATTTTTTTTTTTTAAAGAAAATATAATCTAAATATATTGTAATTGATTAACCATTTAACTAACATAGGCTTTGAGGGTACTCATTATCTAAATACTATATCCTAAGTTAATTTAAACACAAAATGGCTCTAGTTAGGGTGTGAAACGTCCCCCGGTAACCTTCGAAACAATAAAAATTTAAATATCTACACGCTAAAATCCCTAGTAACCGAAAGGGGTAAATAATTTTCATAACACTAGTCGACAAGGTTTTTTTCACAAGAAATCTGATTAGTGAACCTAGTGCATTTTTTCATTCTGAATTCAGATATGTATTTAGCATGTTTCCATCAGGCACAGTTTTAGAGATATAGAGCAAAATAGATTTTAATAGAAAATGTGCTCTAAAACGGCTTTTATTTAAAATGTTCAAATTATTTTTAACGCGACACCCCGTAAATATATGCAGATAGTTAGAATACATATAAATTTTAAGTTTCATCTCAATCGGAGGTCATTTAGACGTGCCACAAACGGCTTAAAGTTAGGAAAAATCGAAATTTTCAAGATTTATTTTTGCTTTGGTCACCCCTAATACAATTTTAGAGATCCCTGAATGCAAAAAACATATATGTACGATATTCTATAGTTCTTTGGCTTTCTAAAAAGCATTCATTCGTAAAAATCTGATAATTATTAACGAAATTATTAACAAAAACGTGAGCAAAGAAAAAACACAAGTACACTCACTGGACGAAAAAAATTGATTTTCTTTTTTTGACGTGACAACGTCTTACAAATCATGTGTCTATAGTGGCATGTTAGGAGGGGCTTGCACGAAAAAGTTTATTGGCTTAAATAACCTCTGTCTTAAGAGGAGTATAATTTTTTTGGCATGGCTTTTGGCCGAAAGTCAAATAAATGAAAAATAAAAACATATCACCTAGTGTATAATTTCTATATTTGTGAGTTAAATTTAACTTTAAATCAAATATTTCAAATGAAATGTTTTAATCAATTACAACATCTTTTGATAAAGTTTCCTTAAAAAAAAAAATATTAAAAGACATTGAGAGGGGGTAGTGGCGCATGCATCAAAAGCTTCCGGTTCGGTGCAAGCTCAAACCGACCAATAAAAAAAAGAGTTAAAAATTGAAGAGAGAGAGATGGGGGAAATAAAAAAAACATTCAAAATCAAGCAAAAAAAAAAAAAAAAAAAAAAGTCAAAACGTCATCTGGCAATCGTCTTGGGTTGCAAATATTAATGAGTGAAAGAGAAAAAAAAACACAACTAGAAATGCAACAAAAAAAAAAAATAAATAACAAAAAGGAAAAAAAAAAACACATCGGGGTAAGAATTAGTGAGGAATCTTTCTTACCCACGATGGAGATTTATTTTTTGTTTTGTGTTTGTTTTTTATTAAAGAAAACCTAGAATTGAGATGAACGTTGAGAAAAAATACAAAATAAATATCGGTGTTTAATTGTGAACGTGAATACGTCTTTGCTTTCCTCAGAGAGTCTCAATAGGAGGAGGATGTAGCGAGTAGGAAATAAAGCAAAATAATAACCCTTTGTTTCATTGAAAGCAGCAAAACTAATATATTCTTCCTGATCTTCTTAAAAATCTCTGGAAGATGGTCCAGATCTAGAACCGAAACGTTATTAGGGAGAGCCTATTACAATGGGGATATAAAGGATCGTGGAGGAAAAACACCCCCAAACACATCATGTGCGAATGTATTGCACTAACCGGTCAAAGGCCGGTTTTTTCATGTTTGGGTAGTTAGTGAAGCGTTCAAAGTGCTTTTTT
>JAKCPI010026214.1:0-78891 GCA_023213315.1 Euborellia annulipes | reverse complement strand
TTATAATAGAAAATATTAAAAATTTTTGCAAAAAATCGATTTTTGGCAAACTACAAGGGCTTTGAGGCTAGGGAAAGAATTTTGCAAACTTTGCACATCTTATTTTTATCGTAAAAGGAAACTTTTGGGCAGCAGTAAAATAGGAAATTAAAAAATCTAAAAATATTTTTGTTTATGGGTGGAAGGGGAATCTTTAACAAAATGAGTACGCCCCACCCCCCACCCCCGAAAAAAATATATATACGCCCTTGATATTAGATGCATAATAAATAAACACCAAGATTGAGAAAACCTTTTGTTATCATGAAAAAGGGCGATGAATGGACACCGAAACTTCTATAAGGATGAAATTCTCATAACAACAATTAAATTAGTAATTCCGGATATATTAATTAAATATAATTAAGGTTCAAAAACAAATCCCTCCCTTTTTATGTTCACAAACTTCGATGCAATTTATTATGCAAATAATACATTTTTTGCAAAGGTTTTTATCCAAATCTATAGTTTGATTTTTAATAAATGTATCTAACTATAAAACGTAAATGTACTTACCAAAATGTAGAAATGGTAGGAATCCCGGGCCGGAGCGACACGGCCCTGTTATCCATTTCAAGCCCTCTGTGCAGATCTAAAGGCGATGCTTTGTCTGAACTTGAGTTGAGCAGACAAGCGCAGGCAGGTATAACTAGAAAGAACAAAAGAAAGAGAATTAGGAAAATCTTCAACTCAGATCTATATATTTATATTAGGGGGGCACTTATTTACCCTTTGTAATCTTATTTTTTTGTGATAATTGAATGATCTGGGGGAGGGAACCGTTCAAAATTTTAAGTTTGGTAAATAAGTGCCACCCTAATATATATATATATATATATATATATACATTTAATAGATAATTTAGTAAATATTTGTTTGAATATTTGGCATAATTGGGACAAAAAGGTCTTTACACAAGGCTTTCCAATAGGAAAATTCTCGATTTTTCAAAAATATTTTTAGCCTCCAAATTTGGGGATTTAAGTGTTTTTCATGGGCTCTCCATAATGTCCTCTGTGCGAAAACAATTTCATTTCGAATGTCAGTCAAACAGAGTGTGTTATAAGGACCAGAGAATTCTTCAATTAAATAAATAATGGCAGAATGCTCTGGTCCGTATAACACACACTGTTTGACTGACATTCTTCAATTATGTAAATAATGGCAGAATGCTGGTATATATATAGGCTATAGAATATATACAGTAATATATATGGGGCATTCCACGCCAACTCGACCACTTCTGAACCCGACCATTTTTGATTTGGCTGAAAGTTTGTCATCTTTTTGTACCCTATTGAAAACGTGTTTGAGAATTTTTTCAGATTTTACGACCCAGCCAAAAAAAAGTTATAGCATTTTCAAAAAACATCGATTTTTTTTTTTAAATAACCGTAAAACTGTCAAAAATTAACTTATCGGGACGATTTTTTTTTTGAAATTTTTGTCTTTAAATGTACTTTTCAGAAAAAAATATGACAAAATTTTACAGATTCATCTTGAACGTTTTTTTTGACATTTTCGTAAAAAAACAAAAATTTCGGGATGAATGACACTTTTTTTTAATTTTTTTTTTTTATAAAAAACTTTGATTTTTTCTACAAATGCTCAGAAAATTTCAGAGTGGGATTATTTCGCGTTCTATTTTTTTTTTATTTTTGAAAAAAAAATTTTTTTTTTCTCCGCTTATTTATCATGATGGTGCTCTTAAATTCTTCCAGGACTGTCCGAGATTCTAGAAAATTGAAGAAAAATAATAATAATAATAGTTAGGGGTGATGAAAGTCGAGAAAATTCCATTTATCCTGAAAAAATTAAAAATTAGTTGTGTATTCAACTACTGAAGTATTTGAAGCGTCAAGTAAAAGCTTAGAAACATGGGCGTAACTAGGGGAGTGCCAGAGGGGCCTGGCTCTCCCCAGAAAGCTCCTTGCCCTAAGAAAAATAGAAGGGGGGGGGGGCCATGGGACCAGCCATCTTCCGGTGGGCCTGGAAAGCCCCATATTTTCTCAATTTTTCTTGGGGCAAGGAGCTTTCTGGGGAGAGCCAGGCCCCCCTGGCACTCCCCTAGTTACGCCCATGTTTCTAAGCTTTTACTTGACGCTTCAAATACTTCAGTAGTTGAATACACAACTAATTTCTAATTTTTTCAGGATAAATGGAATTTTCTCGACTTTCATCACCCCTAACTATTATTATTATTATTTTTCTTCAATTTTCTAGAATCTCGGACAGTCCTGGAAGAATTTAAGAGCACCATCATGATAAATAAGCGGAGAAAAAAAATTTTTTTTCAAAAATAAAAAAAAAATAGAAAGCGAAATAATCCCACTCTGAAATTTTCAGAGCAATTGTAGAAAAAATCAAAGTTTTTTATAAAAAAAAAAAATTAAAAAAAAAGTGTCATTCATCCCGAAATTTTTGTTTTTTTACGAAAATGTCAAAAAAAACGTTCAAGATGAATCTGTAAAATTTTGTCATATTTTTTTCTGAAAAGTACATTTAAAGACAAAAATTTCAAAAAAAAAATCGTCCCGATAAGTTAATTTTTGACAGTTTTACGGTTATTTAAAAAAAAAATCGATGTTTTTTGAAAATGCTATAACTTTTTTTTGGCTGGGTCGAAAAATCTGAAAAAATTCTCAGACACGTTTTCAATAGGGTACAAAAAGATGACAAACTTTCAGCCAAATCAAAAATGGTCGGGTTCAGAAGTGGTCGAGTTGGCGTGGAATGCCCCATATATATCCTTTGAAATGTTAACAAAAAATTTTTAAATTATCTATCAGTTGAAAATAGATTAAATTCTGAAAATCTATAAATTTAGTTTGATCCCATTTAGAAATTGAAATTTTTACCAAAAATAAAAAATGAGATTCCCAAAAAACAAATTGACTCAATTAGGCAAATGTTAAATTAAATATTTTTCATCTCTTTAAATTATCTTTCTTGCTTTTATTTTCTAAATGCTTTAAATAATTATAATTTACAAGTATATAATTTTATAAAAATGTGTTATTTATAAAATTTTATACCATAAACCACAAAATAAAAGTAAGAAAGATATGATGATGAGATGAAAAATATTTAATTTAACATTTGCCTAATTGAGGCAATTTGTTTTTTAGAAATCTCATTTTTTTCTTTTTGGTGAAAATTTCAAACTCTCAATGGGCTCAAAGTAAATTTAGCTATTTATTTCAGCTCAGATTTTTGTATTAGAAAAAAATCAATTTTCATGTTTAAAATAATAGATATCGTCTGGAAATTTAAGGGTGGAGATTATGAAAAAAGATGATGATTTTTACTTTTTTTAATTTGAAAGATAAGACCATGAATTTATCAAAATCAATCTCTATATATATATAATGAGTAATGATATTGGATCACAATGACATTTGTCATTAATACATATCTTTTATTAACTTTGTTTGTTAAAATTTGAGCCAGATAATTCTCTATCAAGCACAAAGACTACAAATAATAAGTGTCTGTAACTAAATTGTACTTGAAAATCACAGGTTTAGAAACGAAAAGTTGAACAAATAAAATAAGAGAAAAAATTATTATTTAATGATAATAAGAATCTGTGTGATTCAATATATATATGAATGCGAGTATAAATTTTTAAATGATTTTGATAAATCCATTATCTTCTCTTTCAAATTGATTCCAAAATAAAATAAATAAAAATTGGACATTTATATATTTACTTTCAAAAAATGGAAAAAATATTTAGGATTACAACTGCCTCACAATAAGACTTCCTATAAATTAATAAAACATTCTATCAATTTAAATAATATTTAATAGAAATTAAGATCCAAGTGTAAAATGCATTATATTAAAAAATTGAAATTTGCAAGATCTGTCAGTCTGATTTTGGAGTTTGATTTGAAACACTGACTATATTTAAAATTCACATTTATGAAAATAATTAGAAAAATTAAAATATTTAATAAAATACAATTAAGGGTTTATAAAAGAAATTAAATAAATGAAAAATATTAAGAGATGAAAGGTTAGACACAGGACACAACTAGTTTTGTTAAAACACACACACATGAAATGATTTAATTTGTTAGAAATAAATTATTACATAATAAAATCATGCAAAATGGATTAATTATCAAAAGAAATAATTAAACTTACCTATAATAAATTGGAAGACATCAGATTTTAGGCGGCAAACATCTGACACGAGGGCCACAGATCATACAATCAAGATGGGACAGCTCCAGGTTAAAAATTGTTTATAAGTTTAGCGCCCTCTATACGCGTGTCGACCAATTATTTTGCGCGGGAGACCCGTGGCTCAGAGAGAAGACATTAGCTTCTCGTGCCTAAGGTCCCGAGTTCGCGTCCCGTCCCAAGCGAGAAAAATTTATTTAATTTGAATTGGCTACTAATCATTTGAAATTAATAGGGATGGGGTCTAAATCACCTTAGATGCCGAAAAAGACCTTAAATAAATTTAAAAAAAAAAAGTGCACGAAAAATTTAATTTGTTTCAAATACTGATGTGATAGTTGCACAGGAAAACTTCGTCCAATTCGTATTGAATTTTTGATATTTATTCAATATTTTCTGTATATTAATCAAGGGCGGATCCAGAGGTGTTTCTCGGGGGAAACGGGGGTAATCTGGTGTGACTGGTCGCACAGCACGCAATTTTTTCTTCATTTCAGTAATTTAAAGGCTTATTCTGCACTTGTTTGCCAGAATATAAATACAAATCAAATTTTTAAGTGTTAATTTTTAAAATTTTTCATTAAAAATAAATTTATTTTTGAAAAAAAGTATTTTTTTCAAATCTCGGGGGGGGGGGGGTAATTAAATCCTTTGCCCCCCCCCCCCTCTATCCGCCCTTGATATTAATATATATGTTTATCGGTATGATAAAATAAAAAAAAAGATTAAAACAATTATTTGAAAATGAACAGTAAATGAAAAAAAGAGAAATTAGTGTTAAAAAAATTTATTGCAAATTGTAAAAAAATTATAATTAATCTGCAAAGGCTGGGCGTGGATGTTTTCAGTGTTGCCTCTTCCTCTTCTTGGACATTGTCATCTATGTAGTCTAGATTTTTCTCCTCTTTAATTATTCCTTTATTTGAAGGGTGCAAGAAATCTACAAGTAAATTGGCAAAAATTTTTTTATTATTTTGTTTAGAAAATTAGGAGGTTTCACCGAATAAAAAAAAATTAACTCCCAGTAGATTGTTTGGCTTGGATGTTGCGTGTATTTTTTCTTCTTGCACAGTGTAACAACAAATCGGTGGAGGAATAACTTGCTTGAGAAGCTTAAGTTGTAAATTATTTTGGAATTGGGTGTCATTGAAATGCCGTTGGCAAACCCTATATCCTCTGTTATTAATCTGTCTTGCAGTAAATGAAATTAATTCGTTTAGATCTAGATTTTGAAGACATTGGCGGAGAAGCGTTTCTTTTGCAGGAAAACAAAATAATTTACCCCATATCTTTTCAGGCAAGTATTTTGTAAAGCATCCCTTGACAATGCATCGAAACTGGATTACGATTATATATTAGTTTTGAGAAAAATGAGTTTAAAGTCTTGTTTTTTTTTCAAATTTTTTATATAAAATACATTGATTCTGATGAATAGAATATTTTTCAGGGTTCCCCACTGTTTTTTTTTTTGGGAGGGGGTAATTTAAAAACCCCATTGTGGACGGTCACATATTTAAAAAAAAATAAATAAATAATGAAATAATTAAGAACTTACTTCTTTCTTTCCCATTTTAAAAACACGTAGAGCATATAGAATGCGAAGGGCAATAATTGCGGGTGAATAATTGAGTAGGGCACGTTACAATTTTATTATATTCAAATTTATAATGTTTTTTTTTTTATTTGTTTATTTAAACTCATGAAAAAATGTTATATTGTTGGCGAATGGAACGAACTCTACAGGATAAATTTTTAACTAGTCTAGTATTGCCATCTAGCCACATATCAGACAACTAAAAACTTATAATCATTCTTCCCATAGAGCTGTCCCCCCCATGACGAGGGCACAAAAGAGAGAAGGTCAGAGAAGCTGTCAAATGGACGATCAACTTTGACATTTATTCATAAAAAAATTTATAAGAGGAAAAAAAATTTTTAAAAATAAATTATTCTAACTTTAAAAAATAATTTCGAATAATTTTTTATGTAAATTTTTATTTTTATTTTAATTAATTTTTCATTATTAAAAAAAAAAAAAAATTTAATCACGTCTGTTAAAAATTTGTATTTTTCTTTTTTCAAAGCAATAAAATTATTTTAAAAACAAAATTAATTTTAAAAAATTCTTATATTCTATATTTTAAAGTTAAAATAATTTATTATTTAAATTTTATTTTTCATTTGAATTTTATTTTGTTTATGAGATGCTGTTTCCTATCTCTCTTATCCAGGGGCGCCGGAACGAATTTGAATCAGGGGGGGGGGCAAAAAAATTTTTTTTAGAAAATTAAAATAATTTAATATGTTCAAATAGTATAAAACAAAAACAAATCTACTATAAAACTTTAAAAATTTTAAATAAAATCACAATTTTAATAAAATTAAAATTTTAAAAAATTTGGTAGTGATTTTTCAAAAATTTTTGGAAAAAATTTGGAAAAAAATGAATTTCTTACTCTTTTAATTTAGAAGATTATATTTTTCAAAAGTAAAAATATATCATTTTTAATAATAAATGAAATAAAAGAAGAAATTTTGCCCCCCTCTGCCCCCCCCCTGTAGGATGCCAGGGGGGGGCAATGTACCCTTGCCCCCCCCAGTTCCGGCGCCTATGCTCTTATCAGTTGTCAATGAAATTAATTGGAATAAATAAATTTTCAATAAATCTAATATCAAATTGATATAAATGTAAAATTTGCAAATTTTCCTTTCCTTTCAAAAATTATTCATTTTAATTATTAATTTATTTCGTTTTTTAATTTTATTTTTTTATATCCCCACTTTTAATATATTCCATAAAACATAATTCCCATATTATGTGATGACATTTCTATTTTTAATTTTGAGAGAATTTAATCAATTTTAATAATTTACAACGTGGAGTGACTTAATTATTTAGAATTTTTTCAACTCTGTATCCCGTTGTTATTAAGTATATATATAGAATGTCCGCTGGTTGTCATCGGTATAAAATAATTGAATAAATAAATACAATAAACCCTCAGTAGCCTAGGAAAAAATAAATATCAATATATATATATTAAGGCCTATGCAATCCTACCATCCAAAAACACTTGTTAATCCCTATTTTCTTTATTTTTTTTCTACGTTTCTCATGTTTTTATTCTCAATTTCCACAATACTCTTTCCTCCTACTGCAATCCCTTCTGCCTGCAGTCCTTGATTATACAATTCATCCATCTTCTTTTCCACCTTCAAATCTAACATTCCTTGCCCCTAAATATTTCTTTTCTCTCATCATTACATGACCAAACCTTTCCTGAACCTTCGATGCCTCTCATCCCTGCCATTCCTCGGATCTTTTCATTTTTAGCTTATAAAAATGAATTATAAACGATGATGTTATAAGAACAATTTAGTAGGTCATAGGAAGTTTTTTTTTATATTGCTGGTTAATTGATGTAGTAGAAGGAGAATAAAGAGAGATTAGCTAATTATATATTCTTTTATTATTCTCTCAGAACTGACGTTTCGGTCCTGTTTAGAGATCCTCAGAGCTATCATTACAGAACAATACACAATGGTTTTGGGAAAATTTATACAAATTAATTGAATATTTACCATTAGGGCTGCTACCATCAATTCTATAAAATAATTTTCTTATTGATTTTATAGAATTAATAGTAGCATAAAAATTTTATTTTTTCTTTTAATCCTCCGAACACACTTGGATTTTTATTTAACAATAAAACTACCACTCGTATACAAAGTGCCCTGCAATACCGATTGTAATCTAAGCTATATTGGTCAGACAAGGCAATATATATATACATTTATCTCGTCGTCTCTCTTAACACAATACAAATGTTAAAAATGTCTTGTCGGCAGGGGCGGATTAAAGGGGGGGGGGGGGGCGAGGGGGCGATCGCCCCCCCCGAGAAGAAATTCACAATGTTATAAAAACTAGTAATCTAAAGAAATTATGATTTCTGGGCTTTAATTTCAATTGAATTTGTTACCAATCAATTTAAATAAATAGGAAAGGGGTCTAAATGCCATAGATGCACACAAAGTCCTTAAATAAAAAAATAAAAAAAAAAAAAAAAAAAACCGCCCCCCCCCCCCGACAAAATTGCATTAATCCGCCACTGATTCAAAGAGAGTATTTTTCCCAATTTATTAATGTTAATAATATAATAAATAATCTGGTCTTGGGTTCGAAAGAGGTAGAAATTTTATATAATCAAAAAATAGCAAATGACAATTAGATATGAAAAATTTTATCAAATTTTATTAAAACCAAGTGAAATTCTTCAAAGAGAGTATTTTTCCCAATTAATAAACGTTAATAATATATTAAATAATCTGGTCTTAAGTTTGAAAAAGGTAGAAATTTTATATAATCCAAAAATAGCAAATGACATTTAGATATGAAAAATTTTATCAAATTTTATTAAAACCAAGTGAAATTCTTCAAAGAGAGTATTTTTCCCAATTTATTAATGTTAATAATATAATAAATAATCTGGTCTTAAGTTTGAAAAAGGTAGAAATTTTATATAATCCAAAAATGGCAAATGACATTTAATATGAAAAATTTTATCAAATTTTATTAAAACCAAGTGAATTTATTCAAAGAGAGTATTTTTCCCAATTTATTAATGTTAATAATATAATAAATAATCTGGTCTCGGCTTCGAAACAGGTAGAAATTTTATATAATCCAAAAATGGCAAATGACATTTAATATGAAAAATTTTATCAAATTTTATTAAAACCAAGTGAATTTATTCAAAGAGAGTATTTTTCCCAATTTATTAATGTTAATAATATAATAAATAATCTGGTCTCGGCTTCGAAACAGGTAGAAATTTTATATAATCCAAAAATAGCAAATGACATTTAGATATGAAAAATTTTATCAAATTTTATTAAAACCAAGTGAAATTCTTCAAAGAGAGTATTTTTCCCAATTAATAAACGTTAATAATATATTAAATAATCTGGTCTTAAGTTTGAAAAAGGTAGAAATTTTATATAATCCAAAAATAGCAAATGACATTTAGATATGAAAAATTTTATCAAATTTTATTAAAACCAAGTGAAATTCTTCAAAGAGAGTATTTTTCCCAATTAATAAACGTTAATAATATATTAAATAATCTGGTCTTAAGTTTGAAAAAGGTAGAAATTTTATATAATCCAAAAATAGCAAATGACATTTAGATATGAAAAATTTTATCAAATTTTATTAAAACCAAGTGAAATTCTTCAAAGAGAGTATTTTTCCCAATTTATTAATGTTAATAATATAATAAATAATCTGGTCTTAAGTTTGAAAAAGGTAGAAATTTTATATAATCCAAAAATAGCAAATGACATTTAGATATGAAAAATTTTATCAAATTTTATTAAAACCAAGTGAAATTCTTCAAAGAGAGTATTTTTCCCAATTTATTAATGTTAATAATATAATAAATAATCTGGTCTTAAGTTTGAAAAAGGTAGAAATTTTATATAATCAAAAAATAGCAAATGACATTTAGGATATGAAAAATTTTATCAAATTTTATTAAAACCAAGTGAATTTATTCAAAGCAGGGGCGGATTAAAGGGGGGGGGCGGGCCCCCCCCCCCCCCCGAGAAGAAATTCACAATATTATAAAAACTAGTAATCTAAAGAAATTATGATTTCCGGGCTTTAATTTCAATTGAATTTGTTACCAATCAATTTAAATAAATAGGAAAGGGGTTTAAATGTCATAGATGCCCACAAAGTCCTTAAATAAAAAAAAAAAAAACCGCCCCCCCCGACAAAATTGCATTAATCCGCCACTGCTTGTCGGCCCATGCAATCGGTGAGGGGCACACATTCAATAATGCTAACATCTTAGAAAAAGAATGCAACTACCAAAAACGACTGGCATTGGAAGTCATTCATATATTCATTAATGTTACAATTAATTTTAAAAGACTATAATAATTCAACTGTGGCTCTCAACGCATGTCTCTTAAAAAGGTAGTTGCATTTATTTACTAATAAAGCGGAGGGGGAAAGGTCCGGTGGCTTGCCTTGGAGGAATTTCTCTCTTCTCATTCATAAAGCAAACTCGGTGAGAACAGACACAAAAATTTTACTCGCAGACTTTACCATTGTAAAACATCTCACCTACTATTCATATACAAAAAATATAAATATGTTAGTTATATGTAAAATCGACCACCGATGTTTAATATAAATGAAATGATAAAATTGAAATTAATAATGACAGCTCTAAGGTAAATATTTAATTTGTATAAATTTGTATGCATTTTCCCAAGACCATTGTGTATTGTATTTAAATTGGATTTGCACAAGTAATTATGATTTTAATTGAATTGCGGAAGCGTTTTGTTGTGATGAACTTAGGTGTTGATAGTTGAAATTAAAATAAAAAAAAACTGTAGTTTTTTGTAATGGGTTTATTTTTGACTTGGCGACTGCGCTAGCATTCAGTTTCGATGGCTTTGAGAAACCATCATCTTCAGGCCTAGAAATCACAATAAATAGTATGTAATATACAATATGAGTCAACTATTTTGATTTTGCTTTGTTTTTCTTTCATTTTTTTTTATGAATATATATATAGACATTCTTGTTTATGAATAATTTTATAAGGTGTAATATATACTTTTTCATACTTAGTTTAACGTTAAACATGAATGTCTATATATATATATATATACATAAAAAAATGAAAGAAAAACAAAACATAAAATTATACAAATATTTTTAACGTTAAACTAAGTAAGAAAAAGTATATACTACACCTTATAAAATTGTTTATAAACATGAATGTCTATATATATATATATATAAAACCAAAGACAATGTGGAGGAATGCCGTAATACAGATTAAAGATGAAATGAAACAAGACTTCTATCGGAATTTATTTTTTTCCTCTAATTAACTCTGATGGTGGCTCAGGAAATATACAAGCAGAGGAATCTGTATAGAATTAAGTATACTAACAGTCTGACTTACTTAACAACTGAAAGAGGCAGAGAAAATAATTTTTTAACACCTTTATCCTGAAGATGGGTGACGTTTAGTCCCCGAAAAGTCGACAGAGGAAAAAAATAAATAATTCGGGCCCATAGAAGTCTTGTTTCATTTCATCTTTATATATATATATACATAAAAAAAATCAAAGAAAAACAAAATCAAAACAGTTGACTCATATTGTATATTTCCAGACTTGAAGATGATGGATTCTCAAAGCCATCAAAACTGAATGCTAGCGCAGTCGCCAAGCCAAAAATAAACCCATTACAAAAAACTAGTTTTTTTATTTTAATTTCAACTATCAACACCTAAGTTCATCACAACAAAACACTTCCGCGATTCAATTCAAATCATTGTGTATTGTTCTGTATTGATAGCTCTGAGGATGGCCCTAAACAGGACTGAAACGTCAGCACTGAGGGAATACTAAAAGAAAATATAAAAATATAATTAGCTCCTTCTACTATAAGAACAATTTAATAATCATGTCAAGCATCAAAAATTAAGGACATGAATAGAAAATTTTGCCCAACATAGAAACTATTTTCTACGGGTCTCTCGTTTTTATTCTCAATCTCCACAATACTTGAATTGGACGTTGTTATGAATAAAGGAACGAAGCGCCATTATGATCGAAATCGAGATAAGACCGCCATCGTGTAGGGAAAAAGAAGATCTACTTTTTTATTTAAATCACAACATTATTACTCTGTGCACTTTTTTTGTATAAAACAAGAAAAAAAGTCATTGCCATTGTTTACAATTGTGCAAATGAAATGTCCTTTGTCTTAGATTTAGGTTAATGGCGCTTGGTTCCTTCAAGCATAACATGTCCAATTAGAGATGAAATAACTTAAATAGACATAAATAAACAATATATATTTAAAATAAATATATATATTTTTTTATTAAAAATATAATATGATAAAAAAAACAAATGCTCACTGATATGGATGGGCTGAGTGGAACTAGGATGAGAGGATGGTGGGATTTTCTTGTAGAGTCCATTCGATGGATTCCAAAAGCATTTGCATTTTGGAATGTTGTGCTATCGCTTTTATTGTAAAAAGTAATTGACGAATTGTTTCTCGAGAAATTAGAGTCTTGTATTCGCCAGAGCAAGTGCAATAGAGAGACAAGTTATCCATTTTAATCTGTAAAAAAAAATAATAATAATTTCAGTATCTGTAATAAAATAAATATAAATTAGGAAAGAGCAAGTATTTTAAAGTATTTTTTTATGCGGTTTTTTTTAATGATTTAAATTCGTGAGGATAACATACATAAGAGAATGGTTTTTTTGTAAATACGATCAATTAAAAAATATTTTTTTTATATTTATAGGAAATCCAAAAAAAAACTCTTTTATGAAAATTGTAATTTTTTTTTTTTAAATTTAAAAATCATTAATATCCAACCAATAATAATTAAATGAAATGGCGACAAAGTAAAAAATAAATTTTGTATTTATTTAAAAATAACGGTCAAATAGTTCTTCACTCTTGCAAAAGATGGCAGGGTAGTCTAACAGTCAGATCACTTATAAGCCTGTATTTATATATTTTTATGCTGTTATAAATGATATATAATAATATTTATAAACTATTGATTATTAAAAGATCAACGAAAATCAAACAAATTCATGAGATTAAATATAGCCCTGCCATCTGTTGGCAAATTTTCGTAATATTTAGGCTTTTGGCTAAATTTTTTAAACCGCTAACGCCATCTTATCGGCAAAAACATGATAACAGCTTGCCTCCCGAAGCCCCTTAAAAGAATAAGGAAAAATATTTTACCCCGTGACATTTGGTGCATTGCAGATCTTGTAATTGATAGGCCATAGTGCGTCGATAGAAGATATCCAAAAGCATGTATTCCAATTGGAGTGGGTCGTAAGGTGTTTGACATAGTGGACAAAGCCAGTCAATTCCTTTCCTATGTTCATCCCGGCAGAGATCGATATCTCTGCAATGGTTGCATGCCTTGCAAATCACTTCATGAACCATCAAACTTGCACCTGGATTGTGCCACTCCGCCTGATCACTAAATTCACTAATGTTTATTAACTTGAGCATATTGCGACGCACGATATTGACTTCTTCTCTGATTAGTGGTTCTAATGACAAAATCTGAAAAATAATTTTTATAAGAAAATTTGAAATAAATATAAGTATATTAAATTAATGTTTTTTTTTTACCTTACAAATACTCTTGGTAAATTCTAAAGGAGGATTTTTTCCAACAGTCACATCAGGAATCACCGGCTTAAGCGTTTCTTCTTCATCATCTTCTTGTGATTCTTGTGATGATTTGGATTTTTCAATACGATTTTTTAACAGTAAAACAATTCTGAAATAAAAAATTATTTTATATATTTGATTTGAAATTATTGTACATAAAATTTTACTTTCTCTTTACTATATATACAGTATATATATATATATATATATATATATATATATATGTGACCGTCCACATTTAAAGGTACCAAATCTTCTTCGGGGTCAAAATTGAGTTTTTATGCTTTCTGTACAGAACACATCCTGCTGATCAAGCCTCTCTCTAACCTTGTCAACTTCTGTTTAATAAAAAAAAAATTCGAATGTCAATAGTAATTTAAAAAAATGGTCTAATTACTTGTAAAGTCTAGGTCCCAATTCAGTCTTGATCAGTTGTTTTAATTCATCGGCTGCCTTTCCACTTCCAATTCCAACTCCAGCACTCTCTGCTTCCTGAATTTCCTCCAATTGACTTGCTTGGCTCATTGATGGAGTGGCACATCTCAAAGGGGTCATCGGGTTCTGGGGTGTATTCTCTCGTAACGTTTCAAATACGAATGTTATATAGCCACAAAGAACTTCATTGAAATGATCTCGACAGCCGGCCACTTTCGGAAGATATTCCAAAAGATTCCAATTCATTTGAATCTAAATAAAAAAAAAAAGGTTTATTTTTCACAATACTAATACTACTATTAACCTATAAATAAAGTATTTATATAAAAATAGGGACGGGGTCTAAATGACCTTCGATGCAGAAATTAAATAAAAAAAACACCTCTTTCTTCGGTCTTGGAATATATCTACTAGTTTTATATATATTCATTAGATGAGGAAAAGTAAGTTATGTGATATCCTATCCATCTTCTTTTTTTTAAGAAAATTAAAATATATTCTATTAAAAAAAGAATTAACTTTCTTACATGATGATCTTGTTCAGATTCTTCCTCCTCTTCTTGATCGTCTTCTTGGTCTAAATTTTTAGGCACTTTTCCAACTATTCCTCCATGATTTGCCTTAAAAATAATTTTTTTTTTAAATTATATATAGCCTTTTATCATTTTAAAAATAAAAAAATATTCATACCGAATCAAGCCAGATTAAAAATTCCCAACAACGACTAAAATTCAAATCAATACTATGAAAAAATTCTTTATTACGAATACTTGATACAACATATTCCACATAGGCGATTCCATCCAAAACGGTTTTCTTTTTAGTGCTAATTAATAATTTATTAAAACTCGCATAAATAATAACAGAACCCAGACGTTTAAATTCAGCAACCAACTAAAAAAAAAATGAATTTATTGAGATTAATCTTCCTCTTTTTGAACGTTCTCTTCTAAAATGAATTTCATTATTAATTTTACCTGAATAAAAACCTTTCGCATAAGATTATAAAGTGAGCGTCCTATTGCAGGATCATAGAGGAGTGCATTTGGTGAACGAAGCCACCTAAAAAAAAATAAACAAAACAGATGTTAAATGTTGTAAGATGATGAAATCTTGTTTGATTTAAATTATAAACAAAATACATATTTGTTGTTGCAGAATTTATTTTGGCTCAGATGGTTAATATTGATATTTACCTGTAAAAGTGAACAATTTGAAAATCAGCAAAAACATTTTTATGCACTGTAACGTCTCGCAGCCAGGCGATAACAACATGACGAAGAATTCGGAAAGCGGCTGAGCAGAGAGCTGTTTCATCGTATTGGGTCATCAATGAGGACATAGCCGATTTGCCACTGGCAATATCCTTCAACGTGGATTGAGGCAAAGTATCGAATGCGATGGCTGAACTCGTGCCTGGTTAAATAATAAACAGAAAACCTCTTGAATCTGCGTCGTCAACATGGCTTTTGAGTGGAAAGAAAAATATTATTTAAAATATATATATTATTAAGGCTATAACATTAGGCAAGATGTTCGAATCATTTTGCCGATAATTTTTCATATTTCATAAAAAGCCAGTAATACGTAAAGAAAGTAGCTTGAGTGAAAGATAGTCACAAGCCACAAAAGAGAGGTTATGCATATTAAAATATGTCTATACTCTTATCTTGTTGTAATTAGAGCTAGAAATGGTGTTTGTTGGGTGCAGAGAATCATAACTCTCAGTTTAAAAAGAATCAGACTCTTCATTTTTAGCTCCCTTATTCATAGGGAAAGAAATTTCATTCACTCCAAATTTCAACGCCATTTTGTTGTGGCTTATGACTATCTTACTTCTCAAATTATCACTAGCTGGCCAAGTAGAGAACTTGCACTTATTATTTGCAGCCAATTATTGTAAAAGGAACTTCTTTGTGTGGTATTAAAGAAGGATATGAAAAGAATACAATGGTATGAATATCTCAAAAATGACAAAATGCTGGCTTATGACTATCTTCCACTAAGACCTTCAAACTTGAATTCTTATAAGATGTGAGTAGGATGGCAGCCAGGAAAGAAATCAGACAAAAAATTCAATCAATTTTTATCTAATTTTATTACGATTGCCGACGTTTCGGACGCAAATCGCGCCCTTCCTCAGGACAATCGATGGTTAATGGAATACAGATGGACGTATTTTTTTAATTAACAATATGAAAACACAATCCACGGGTGTGAGATGCATTGTTTTGTCTTTCGCATTAAATTTTAATGCGAAAGACATCAATGAATGACAGCAAATATATACAGTACAAAACAATGCATCTCACACCCATGGATTGTGTTTTCATATTGTTAATTAAAAAAATACGTCCATCTGTATTCCATTAACCATCAATTGTCCTGAGGAAGGGAGCGATTTGCGTCCGAAACGTAGGCAATCGTAATAAAATTAGATAAAAATTGATTGAATTTTTTGTCTTATTTCTTTCCTGGCTGCCATCCTACTCACATCTTCTAATAGTTCAGCCATCATCTCAATATTATTTGAACTCTTATTTTTGAATATAAAATTTTAGTTATTTTATCAGTCATTTCCATTTCATATCGATTTGTCTATATTAAAGAAGACTATAATATAGATTTTACGATTTTATTTGTATTAAAACCGACCTTCAATATCGTTAACATGAGGAGCCTGAAGCATTGTAGTTACGGCTAAACCATCCATCTCTAATTCTACACAAATATTAGAATAACTTCCAGGAATGCTGGTCACAGAACTTCCAGATTCTTCTAATTCGGTTACTAATCTAAAAAATAAAAAATCAAAGTTTATAAGTAAAATAGAATAGCGTAACTAGGGGGAGGGATTAAAAAATAGCTAGCGTATCCGGTTTTTTGACCTTCAAAACTTAATTAATTTTTTCATTTCAATAAAATATTTGTAATTAGTTTAAATATTATTGACTATAAAACCCTAACACCTAAACAGAAGTTCATTTTAAAAAAATCATAACCCCCCTCCCCCCGGAATAATCTTGGTTGGGCCATTGTTAAAATCTATAGAAATTTTACCGATTGTCATCTGCTTCACATCCGCCGAGATCGGGTCGGTCGGATTCCGAACACCATAAAACAAAATTATTTTTTTGCAACATTCGAGCAAAAAAGAGATCAGCTCCAAAGAGAGTGACATCGGCGGGCAAATTACCAATTGGTATATTCAAATATCGACATTGTTCTAACATTAAGTTTAGTACCTGAAACAAAAATGAAATAATCATAAATTAGTAAAATCGGAAAAAATGGAACTTGAAATACAAGAAAATGTTGGGAAAAAATCTAAATCTAAATTTCGAATTAGATGATAAATAAATGATAATTTTATATTTTATTAGTGTGAGGTTTTATATTAAAAAATTCATTTTAATAATTATTTTTAGGAACCGACCGAAGTTTCGGTTTCGGCCAGTTCTGGCCAAAAAACCAGCCGGAACTTTGGGCCGGCCCAAACCCGAGTTTGAAAAGTTGGGATGAGACTCGCACAAAAAAAAAAAAAAAAAAAAAAAAAATTGGGATGAGATTTGAACCTAAAAAAGGTCAGAGGGAAAAGTTAAAAAAAAGTCAAATAATTTGAATTTTGTATAGGAAATAGAGATTTCAGTTTCAGTTTCGGCTGAATTCTTGTTTCGGTCGGACTCTAATTATCATATTTACCTTTCTACTATTTAGAAATTGACGAAAAATATATTTAATTCCGTTTCTTGTCCAATTCAAATCCCAAATTTGTTGATCCGAAGAAATATCCTGGCCATGAATTTTGACTTGTGGGAATTCATTTAAACCAGGCATTTCCATATTTAGAGAAGAAAAATCTATATTACAAAAAAAATTTTAATTTGAATCAATGTAATTTATTATATGCTATGCTCTAAGAAGAGTTTTCATAAAAATAACACTAGTCGACAAGGTTTTTTTCACAAGAAATCTGATTAGTGAACCTAGTACATTTTTTCACCCTGAATTCAGATATGTAGTTAGAATTTTTCCATCAGGCACAGTTTTAGAGATATAGAGCAAAATAGATTTTAGTCGAAAATGGGCTCTAAAACGGCTTTTATTTAAAATGTTCAAATTATTTTTAACGCGACACCCCGTCAAATTATGCAGATAGTTAGAATACATATAAATTTTAAGTTTCATCCCAATCGGAGGTCATTTAGACGTGCCGCAAACGGCTTAAAGTTTTAAAAAATCGAAATTTTCAAGATTTTTTTTGCTTTGGTCACCCCTAATACAATTTTAGATATCCCTGAATGCAAAAAACATATATTTACGATATTCTATAGTTCTTTGGCTTTCTAAAAATCATTCATTCGTAAAAATCTGTTAATTATTAACGAAATTATTAACAAAAACGTGAGCAAAGAAAAAACACAAGTACACTCACTGGACGAAAAAAATGGACTTCAATTGAATTAAAAAGCGAACCCTATCTACGAGAAGCTAATGTATCCTCTTGGAGCATAGGTTCACGGGCACTAACTTTATTATATATTATTAAAAAAAATATTTTTTTGAAACTGATTTCTTTCTTTATACTTCTAAAAGAACAAGAGGTCCATTTTTTTCGTTCAGTGAGTATACTTGTGTTTTTTCTTTGCTCACGTTTTTGTTAATAATTTCGTTAATAATTAACAGATTTTTACGAATGAATGATTTTTAGAAAGCCAAAGAACTATAGAATATCGTACATATATGTTTTTTTTCATTCAGGGATATCTAAAATTGTATTAGGGGTGACCAAAGCAAAAAAAATCTTGAAAATTTCGATTTTTTAAAACTTTAAGCCGTTTGCGGCACGTCTAAATGACCTCCGATTGGGATGAAACTTAAAATTTATATGTATTCTAACTATCTGCATAATTTGACGGGGTGTCCCGTTAAAAATAAATTGAACATTCTAAATAAAAGCCGTTTTAGAGCCCATTTTCGACTAAAATCTATTTTGCTCTATATCTCTAAAACTGTGCCTGATGGGGAAAAACTGAAATGATATTTGAATTCAGCATGAAAAATACTTCTAGAATTTCATATCTTCATTCTTGTGAAAGAAAAAAAGTTCATTTTTGTCGACTAGTGTAATTAATAATGTGAAAAATCGCTAACTCACCTAATGGGGATTGAATGGCAAGTAAAGTTGGTCCCTTCTTCTCATCTTTATAATGAAGTAGTGCTGTTTGTATAGAACGGAAAGCCTTCTGTGAGTCAGACTCGGCGATCACATCGAAAGTTATTTTTTCTGAAGGCAATTCGTCTTCTGTACGGCCCCGAGATAATCTATAAAAAATAATTTTAAAAGATTGCTTCAATTGTTTTAAGAAAAAAAGAATATTTAAAAATATATCTAACAAAGCAAAAACGATAACTTGTAACATCTGAAATCAGGGTTAATTCATTTTAACACCTCCTGCCCCAAACTGCTATTCTGTAAGCATAAACTTTAACGCCAAAGCGTTAACATTTAGTCAATAGTGTTAAAAATTAATGCCATGTCTAGGAGGTGCCTTTAATATTTTAACGCGGTATTTAAAATGGCGTCTTTGGCCAAAAAGTAAGGTTATTGATTTTGACCCGGGATTTTGACAGATTTGAAATAAAAACATGTTAACGTCGCTGTTAAAACTTGGTTTAGAGAATATCATTCTTTAACGCTGGTGTGTCAGATAGGCCTACAAGACTGAGGTTATTCCCTGATTGAGAATAACAAATTAAGTTAGTAATGCGCATGCGCGAGAGGTTATCGAGGGGTGTAAAAACACGAAGAAAACATAAAACATTAACTCTCTTCATATGGATCGTTAACACATGGTGCTAAAAAGTAAACTGTTAACGTCGCTGTTAAAACCTGGTTTGAAGAATAGCATTTTTTAACGCTGATGTTATTACTTTACTTTTTAACACCCAATTCATGATGTTAAATTTTAACGTCTGTTTTTAGAGAATAGACCTGATTTAGTCATAAAAAAAAATATTTTTTTACCTATTTTATTTTACATATTTAAATTAAAATTTTTTTTTTTGAAGGGTAAGGGCCCTTATTTATATATACAACCCCGAGGCCTAGCAAGGCACTAGGCGACCTATGGTCAGGTCAGGATTTAAGTTTTTATGATATGAATCGCCTTGTGGTATAGAAAACAATTAATGCTCTTACTTTTCATTTCTTTCATTAGTGTAGAGTGTCTGGATTCCGGTTGGCATTTGAGGGCGTACAGAATCAAGAACGACAACTAAGGCGCGATTACTTGGCGCCAAGAATAGGATGAATATTTGGCGTTGACCTCCAGCAGGTGCTCTAATATGATACATATAAATTCGTTTGATATCAGCGACTTCCGGAGTGAGATAGAGGTGCGAGACACGACGAAGTCGCAACTGGTTTAAGTGAAATGTATCGGTGGTGTCTCCGGAAGTTGCCAGTTGACGAGCTTGATCAGGTTCCACGAAACATATACTGCCCAGCTGGAGAAGTACGCGAAAGATTAGAGGCACTTGTGTCTCATAAATGCCTTCAATATCGGGAGTTGAAATGTCAGACATTAGTTTTCTGAAAATAATAAAGTATATGAGTATTCTTTAACTGTGGAACTCATTTTAGTTATCTGAAGAAGGCAAGCCTTCTGAAGTAAATAATTTTAGAAAAAGAAAGAAAATTTGGATGTTAATTCGTACAAAATTTGACAAAATTTCTCCATTTTTTTCAGTGATTTTAAGATCCCTCTAATTTTTTATTTTCTTCTTCTATATATATATATATATATATATAATAGCGGAGTGTCCGTCTGTCGGTCTGTTTGGTCAACTTCTCATTAGAATTTTGAATGAAATTTTGCAGAGGACGTTATAGAGAGTCCAAGAAAAATAGTTGGGTCTCCAAATTCCCAAAAGGAGAAGCGCAAAAAATTCCAGAAAATCCAGACTTTGCTCATTGGAAAGCATTAAGTTTTGTCTTGCTCTATCAAAAATTAAGCCAATTAATTAAAATATAAAATAATGAAATCTCTCAAATGAAAATTAATAAAAATTGTTATTTAATTAAATTTTCATTTTTTCTCCTTTAGAGAGATCGGGGATGTGACTCAGATTGGATAAAGACAGACTGACACTCTGCCACTATATATATAGATTTTTCTTAAGGGATATGAGGGTTGGATTTTTTAATAAGCCAGATATGTATTTTTATTATTAATTGCCTGAAACGAGTTGACTGAAAAATTGCGGCACTTGATTGAAAAGGGGATGGTCCGCCGCAGAGGGGGGACCAGGAAGGATAGTTATATTAAAATCGTGATTTTTTTAATTAAAAAAAGTGAATAGATAAATATAAAAACTATTATAAATATTCAAATAAACTTTTACAAAAAGGTAAATGGTAATCTTACTGGTTATAAGATAAGAAGACTTCCTCAGGTACAGAATATTCATAGAGATGATAAGCAGGTCGAGCACGAGGTAAAATACGAATGCATTTTCTCCAAATTTGATTTTCAACGTTAGATGTTGATGTATCTCCGTTAGCCGTCGGCTCTTCTAATGGAACTCGTTTATTTACTATAAAAATTCTTGGTACAATTAACTTAATTTGATGTAATTCTCGATCTACGAGAGCCCAAAGTCGAAAATGTCCGGGTCTTGAGGTTTCTACTAACTGCAAAGATAATTGATGGATTAATAAATATTTTTGTATTTAATTAAATTTTTCTTACTTGTATGATATGCCAATTGGAATCGAGCAAGGTTCTCTGGGCGCGGCGAAGAAAGCCAGTGAGAGTCCTGGTTTGTGCACTCCTGACAACTGCACCCAAAGGTGGAGCCTTATTACTTTTAAAACCAGATCTCCCAGAGTCTCCTTCGTCGTCGCCACTGCAGTGTCGCTTGGCCTGCTGATGTGCCCTCTGTCGAGCTTGAAAGGCCCATTTTCGTTTGTGGAATTGGATCCACGCCACACGTTCTTCCTTAAAACAAATTTGCTTTTTAATATAATCCAAAGAATTCACCGTTGGCACTAATTGAAACATTCTTAAATTTAATTTAATTATTATCTAATTATAAATAGCTAAAATAAAATCCTTTTGAAACTTAACCTCGTGTTATTTATATATCTATAATCAGATATAATTTAATTAAATTTGCTTTTTATTCATTTAATTCTGAGATTTAGACAACGGTTTCATTTTTCCACGTACCTTGGTCGTTCCCATTGGTGGTGGGGGACCAAGAACTTCTCTCCAATTCTTCTTTAGATCCTCATCCTCCTCTTCTGATTGACGTCGTTTGCGTTTATTAATTGTAATAAGTGCAGGTTTTTTAAAATTAGTATCGTAATTCTGACTAGTACTCGCTATGTCCTCAATATCAATTTCGGAAGAAGTAGTTGGACGGGCTGCCACTTGGAAGATCTCATTAATTTTTCGTTGTTTCAATGGATCCGCTTTCTCTAACATTTTTTTATGCAGCCAATCAGGATGACGTACACGAGGGATTGGATTCGATACCTAAAATAGAGAGTGTTTTAAAATAAACGATGAAAAATCATTCACGTAATAGATATTTATAAATAATCTATCAAATTAACGATGATATTTTCACTAATATAAATCTATTAAGAACATGCGATTTGAGCTTGAGATAAAAAAAGCTTGCTTTGTTTATCATAAATATGTTTATTAAAGCTTTTGTGGTTTGTATTATTATTATTTTTTTTTTAGACCCCATCCCTATTTATTTCAAATGATTTGTAGTTAATTCATATGAAATAAATTTTTCTCGCCGGCACGAGAAGCTAGTGTCTTCTTTTTGAGCCACGGGCGTATTATTAATATTATGCGAGTTTTTAATTATAGATCACATTTTGTATAATTATTTATTAAAAATATAAATACTGTACGACTGGTCATATACTAAATGATTATATTATAATTATTATTGGAATAATTTAATAATAATATTTTGTACGATCTATGTTAAAAAATCAAATTAAAAAAAACTTGTTTTTATGTAAACACTTGCTAGGATGATTGTGTCTAACTTCTTGGAAATGAGTGTAGATGGCACTGAAGTTTGTATCTAAATGTAGGTGGTGCTGACGTCGTTGTATATAAAATACACGTAACGATCCCTTAGAGGTTAGTTCACTTGAGTCGGACCAAGTGTACAGTACTTGAAAACGACTGCAGAATAAGCAATCGAAACGTTGTACAGTATTTATATTTTTAATAAATATCTTGTTTTATTTCTTTGCATTCTTAGAAGGAAATAAAATATTACCATCTAAATTTATTGTTATTATTGGATAAATAATGTTAAGATTTAGATGAATATAAAAATATACCCCTTGCATAGCAGCAGGAATGGTGATAATCTTCTGAATGGTACCGCTGAGTCGTTCGATATAATAATCCCAATCAAGGATTTCACGAATATTCCATTCTTCTTCAGAAGATGAGTCTTTAAGCCATTTATTAAGAAAATGTCGTTTAGTTGCTGCATCAGCCTGAAAGATTGCCACCGGTATGGCTCTCTCGGTGACAGGGGCGCCGTCTGGTTTCCGAGAGATGATGTATTTACAAGCTAGGCCGGCATCTTTTACCATTTTATCGCCAAGAAATTCAGCTAGGCGTTTTGCGGTTGAGATTGAAGTGGATTTTTGAGCTCCGTAATCTTCCAATTTACGTGACATAGATCGATTTTCTGAGATTAAATCAAATAATTCTGAATCTGTCAAATTACCGCCCTTAAAAAAAAGAAATATTATATTTTTAATTATAAATTATTATTATGTTAAATTTGGTCTAGAATAATGTAATTTACTTTGCTAAAAAGTACATCCAACCAATAGTCTGCAATTTTGGCAACGGCTTCGTAACATGATTCTAAAGTGTCCCCTTTAAGAAATTCTTCAAAAACTGTTGATTGAAAAATTTTAATCAATTGCAATTCACCACGACGTTTTACTTCAAATCTAAAAACAAATAATAAATAAATAAATAAGAAGTATTAAGTAAATTAATTCAGTCGAGGCATTTTCGGAATTTCAGAAATCTTGAGTCCACTGAAAACACTTTAAAATTAAGAATAATTATTTTTATTTAAGCTTTTAAGGAACAATTCAAAATATTTTGTAAGTTGGCTGTTTTAGGCCCCTCTCCCCGTTTGTCAGCAATAGTATGTAATCCGTTCTGCTTATTTTATTTTTTTGGAACAACGGCTTTTATTTAATGAGCACTATGATTCTTATGGTGTCTTATCATCTTACCGCATATCATTATCCTTTCCGAAAATGACTTGACTTTATATTAATTAGCATTAAGAATAATTAAATTTATTTACCCTTTAAGTTCTGCAAGGGATCCATCTAAATTGAAAACAGCATAACGTTTTTTTAAACGTTTTCCCTCTTCTTTAGCTGCTGGTAAAATCATCGCCAAATATGGACCATCAACTTCAAAGAAAATTGAATTTTCCGATCGTTGAACATATTTTCCTTTGGATTTATCAACGAGATCATGATAAGCATCGTTGGAAAACGATTCCTAAATATATAAACAAATTAATTTTAGACTGGTAACCGTTGGCTCTAGTTAAAACATTATGATTTAATCAGACAATTAAATTCAAGTAAGAAAACACAAGGTTTTTTAGTTTCAATAATTTATTTATTAATATAAACACTTTATACGTATTTGTGTCATCCTCAGAAGTGAATTACATACAGAATGTATTCAATATGTAATTCAGTAATGTATTGTAATGTAATTCACTTCTGAGGATGACACATCTTGTGTCGTAATAGGTATCAAGGGTTTATATTAATAAATAAATTAATGGAACAAAAAAATTATAAAGTCTTCAAAAAGAAATCGATTAATCAAAGTGTCGAGATAATTGTGAGAGAATAAATTACCTTGACCATGCAATTGAGAACTGCGTTTGTATATGATATTTCAAGTTTACTCTTTTTGGGATGTGAAGTTGTTATAATATAATTTTCTGGAAATGATTTGGGTAAAACACACCAAATTCCATCGGTGTCAAGCTCGAGCGGCCGTCCCACTTGTTCAATAATCTCTCGAGCTTTTGTAATAATAGCAGCTCCAGTGTAACACACGACACCAGCCATTTCCATACTATGCCAACGGGCCCTGAAAAAAAATCAACTTTTTAAAAATTATTAGTAGCAAAAGTGACAAAGAAACAAAAGAAAGGATCATTAAAGAAAAAATAATGTCTTGTTTTTTTTTTTTAATTTGTTTAACGTCATTTTCGACATCTAAGGCCATTTAGACCTCATCCCTATTTATTTCAAAAGATTTGTATTCAATTCAAATGAAATTTTTCTCGCTTGGGCCGAGAAGCGAACCCTAGACACATGAAGCTAATGTATTCTCTCTGAGCCACGGGTCACGAGTGTGTCGTTATCTTAAAAAAAAAATAAAACTCGAACTAACCCTCTTCGCATGACGTAGCCATAAAATGAGTTCAAAATACATTTATGGGCAAGTTGAAGAGAATCATAGAGAACTTCTTTGCCTTGAGCAGATTTGATTTCAGAAGCGTCTCCTTTAGCCACAGCCTCTGCCACTTTTTTCTTCCAAACCTAAAAAAAAATTCCCATTTATAAATAAATAACGGATAATGGAAGAAGAAAAATTATACTCTCAGTGTCAGTTTTTGAAGTAGAAGGAGAAAAAAAAGCTTACTTTTGTGAGTCCTTTATATTCATATCGTCGATCACGAAACGCACGAACTGTATCGACATAAAATGAGTTTTCCTTTTGGCAAATAGTTGATGTGCGTTCTTCCGTTCTCGTTTGTTTCACTTTTTTATAGGCTTTTCTACAATATTCGGTGAGACGTTTTTTTTCTAAATTTGCTTGTTCCTCTTTGGGTAATTCATGAAAAGATTGTGGATCTCCGCCAGGAAATTTAGGCGGAAATAATTCGGTTTCTAATTGTAGACGAATTCTTTGGAATTCACTTCTACTTGCAGGCACTGTTAAAAAAAAATTAAGCTGGTAAAAAATTATTTCAATAAATTTATTTAAGGGGCTTTCAGGAGGGTACATTGAGTACCACACTACTGAGGCATTTTAAAGTGTTTTTCTATGCGGTTTTTTTTTAAATGGTTTAAATTCGTGAGCATTTTTCATAATAGATTATATATATATATACACCTGGAATGTCTGGAATATAATTAAAATAATGTACTTACTGAAATCCCCACGCCACATCCAGGTCATATTCCTCTGACAAGTAGCTCCTGGACGATTATGATCACAGGCTGCACAAATTTCTTCATTAACGATAGCTGATGGCTGGAGACGATTTGTAAGAATAATATTTGGATACATGGCTCCAACATCTAAATGGTAAATGATTGGATTTTCATTTCGAATTGGATTATCCCGTAATTCTGCCAATCTCTTTTTTATATCATCGCAAATTTCTAAAAGATATAAAATATTTTTATTAATATATAATAATTTATATATTAAATAGTTTTACCTTCAAAATTGGTGACATATTCCATTGGAACTTTTTCCTCTTGGGTTATAGCATGGGTCATAGCACCTTCAACGTTTTTCATAAGTTTTTCAAAAGCTTCAGGTACCTAAAAATAAAAAATAAATGAAAATAGATGTTTAATAAAAAATATATCAATCAAAATATAAAATTGGATATCAACTTATTGTTGAGAGGGGTATATAAATCAGTTCAGTACTCCGAAAAAAAAGATTTAGGACCCTGATAGGAATATTATTATCATTAATTTGTAATTTTAAGTCGTCTCCAGCCTATTACATGATTTGCGGGTAGAAGTGTCTGATATTTTTAAATATAACTTAAATAAAGTCTAATTAATTTTTGACTTCACTCAAACATTTCCTCTCAGGGAAGACGAAACAGCTCTTCAATGGCTTCTTCCCATATAAGAAACGTCACATCAAGGAAATAGATATTCTAACATTGTGGTGGCCTGGCAACAGGTTAAACAGCAGTCACTAAATTGATTGCAGTTAAGGAATGCCAAGCGCAGCGAAACCTCGAATAGGTGTCACAAGGTATAAGGGTGTTGAACATCCCCCGGTAGCCATAAGTATATTAAATTAATAAATATATATATATTAAATTAGTAAATATATATATATTGTATAACCCTAAATGGACTCAGCAGCCGAAAGAACAAATAAAAAAAAAACATTGTTTTAAAAACAATTCGATTTAATGTGAATTAAAAGTAAATTAAATTATATTTACCAATCGAAAACGACAAGGGATATCAGCTCGGAAGACTCCGGACTCGAGGGCCTCTACATGGCCTCCGACGTAAGTTTCTTGATCCAATAAATGTCCATCCTCTGTCAATTTATTTAGTTCAGTTTGTTGTTTATTTGGAAAAACGATTGTAGAATGAAAAGCTTCGACCATTAATAGAGTTTCGCATAAAGTGCCAGATCCCTTTCGAAGAACCTTGGAATAAAAATTTATAAAATGAAAAATTTCTAAAAGCTGTTTATTTTTGTTATGTGATTTATACCTCATCAGGTTCCAATGGAATGATAGTGCAAAGAGCGAAAATAAACGGATGTATATACTTCATATATAAGAAATAAGTTGAAAGTGCATCAGAGACGCTGTAATTGGATAAAAGTTGCGGTTGATCTTGTGCCAATTGACACATCTCTTCTGGATCTACTTCCACGGGATGAAATCGTAATTTTGCTTTAGTAACCGCTTTTAAATTATGAGAACCAACTGGAAGATAAGAATCTCGTTTTACCCAACTAGAAAAAAAGTAATAATAATTAGAGACAAACCATATTAAAAACAGTAATTGAAAAGATGTTGATAAGAGAAGTGGCTGTTCAAAGATTAGAAAGAGGCTGACATCCTCTCTTCCTGTCTATCATTCTAAGTAATTGAAAAGAGATTACTTAATTTCTGATTTTTAAAAGTGAACTTGTGAGAAGTTAATCTTTTTAAAACTAGATTTTTTTTAGTCAATCTTAAATCTTGACTAGTTATTAGGTGTCAAATTTAAAAAAAAAAATTCATTTTAAGAGTTATTTATTTGAATTAGTTTACAGATCTGGCCATGTTAACTGTTTCCAATTCAAATAAATACCTCCTACAAATAAGTACCACTTAGGATAAACGCACACCAATTGAGCAAAAACGTTTTCGAACAAAACGTTTTTGCCAAAAATTGTTTTTTCAATGCTTTTCTATGAGTTAACCCACACCGAAGAGACATTTGGACATGATTCGACAATATCGAACAAAATGTTTTGTCCGGAAACGTTTTTGCTCGATCGGTGTGCGTTGGCATCGAGCAAAACGTTTTGCTCTTGGACAAAACATTTTGATCGATTGGTGTGCGTTTAGCCTTAAATTGAATTTTTATTTAAATTAATTTTATTGAAAAGTCAAGATTTAAGACTGAATAAAAAAACATCTACATAGTTTTGAAAATATTAATTTATACCAATCCGACATCCTTCAAATTTACATGTGAGAAGTTAATTTGTCGACACAAAAAATCTGACGATAATTCTCAATAAGTACGATGGCTCAACCCGCCGGGACATATGATACATAAATTTACATCTATTGACCAACTCCGGGACTTTAAGTAAGAGAAAGTAAAAAAACAATATCAGTATATTTATTTCCTCTGTATATTCAGCCACGCTATTCTCTCCAAAACAAGGTCATCTTAATAAAATGCGTGCATGTTTATTTTCAAATGGAAATAAATAATAAAGTCGAGACATACCAAAGACAATCCATATGACTTGAAGGCAGCGATGCGTAAACACCTTGATTGTTTTTTGAAAATCCTATTTCATCTTTCATATTCATATTATAAGTAGCAGCTCGGGCTTCAACAAAAGGCCAATCGAAAAAGTCACCATTGTATGTAGCAATAATTAATGGTTTTACTTGGAGAATATGATCAAAAAATTGGCGTATTGTTGCTTCTTCGTTGGGCTCATTAAAAATGGTAAAATGACCTACAAATTCTGGACGTGGGGTGTATTCAAAGTCTTCTATTTCAGCTGTTATTATTTCACGGTTTGTGATTAAATAACCCTGAAATAAAAATAGAAGTATTAATTCTATTATCGATAGATAAGTTATAAATAATTGTTAAACTCTAAAATAATATTGGGTTGTTTCGTTTTTTTTTTTTTTTTTTTTAATTAAAAAAAAATAAATGAGGAATACATATATATAACTTTGAGATTCAACCATTATGAGGCTTAAGTGTGAGTTAGCTATGATGGCTTCTGCCGCAGCCGGTTATAAATAAAAAAAAAAAAAAAAGGTATGAAAAAATACAAATAATTCCTTTGTTGTGAAAAAACGAAATTACTTTCCGAACAACCCAATAATAGGCTAGGAATAGCCAGTGAAATAGATGAGGAAAATATTTTTACCTGTCCATCAATCATATAGGAAATCATCATAATTTGATCGCTGGCAGCATCGGGAAATTTCAAAGGCAATTTTGTTGTCTCTATATCGAAAGCAAGAACAACAGGCTCCGGCCATTCCAGGAGATCATCTCGACGACGAATCACAGGAATATTTTGTATAAAACCTTTAATAGTATACCAAGCCCCACAAAATATCTTTAAGTCAATTGATACTCTTACATGGTAAGGAACATCATATTCCCTATAAAAAAAAAAATACCAAATAATAAACGTCCTTTAAAAATTTTAATAAAATTCTTAATTACCTTATATCAATCATATTATCAAACGGATTTGAATTTTTAGTATTTTCAGTAATAGAACTTGTTGAGGATGATGTCGATGCTTGTGGATTGGCTAGTGAGTTTGTTAAGAGATCCGAATAGATGGTATGATTTTTTAAATGTTCTTTATTCTTTTTTACAGCTGCTAGTATATCTTTACGGACTTTAATCAAATCATTTTGATTTGAAAATGACAATTTTAAATATCGTTGTTTGAGACCGATTAGATGATTAGGCTGAAAAATATTAGTTAAATGTAGAGGAAAGTAAAAATAACAATGATAGAAAGGGTTAACAATAAATTTAAAATAATACAGGGAGTTTATAAAAGAATATCGGGGTTTTAACTCTTTATAATATTTTTTTTTTTTTTTTTTTTTTTTTTTTTTTTTTTTTTTTTTTTTTTTTTTTTTTTTTTTTTTTTTAATTTTTTTTTTTTTTTTTTTTCCTTTTTTTTTTTTTTTTTTTTTTTTTTTTTTTTTTTTTTTTTTTTTTTTTTTTTTTTCCCCTTTTTTTTTCTTTGTTTTCCCTTTTTTTTCTGGGTTTTTTTTTTTTTTTTTTTTTTTTTTTTTTCTTCTTTTTTTTTTTTTTTTTTTTTCCTTTTTCCTTTTTTGGGGGGCCATCCACCTTCCCTATCTGTTACATTAAACTTACAGTTATAAATGATATGTCAAATGAAAAATGAAAAAGCAACTCAAACAGTTTTACCAAGAACCTTAAAAATGTTCAATGTGACTACCTTTTGTCACACGTCACACATCAAGTCTATAGTCGAGTTCTTCCCAAACGTTGATAAGTGTGTCTTCAGTAATTGTAGCACAAGCTGCTTCAATCCGGTTTCTTAATTCAGGGAGGTCAGCTGGTAGCGCAGGCACGTACACACGGTCCTTGATGAAACCCCAAAGGTAAAATCGCATGGCGTTAGGTCAGGAGAACGTGGAGACCATGCATAGCAAGCCCTATCATTTTTCGCCGGGATACGGCACAAAAAAACCGCTGTTTAGCGGATTTGCGGCAGAAACATTGCACGCACATGTGCACTTGTGCCAACAAACAAACTATTTGAGCTGCTCTTTCATATGACATATCATTTATAACTGGAAGTTTAATGTAACAGATATTATAAAGAGTTAAAATCCCGATATTCTTTTATAAACACCCTGTACATTAAATATTATAAACTGCACCTGACTTGTCTTTTCCATCCCATTCGAAATATTATAAACACTTGAGCTTAGATAAGGTGCGCGTCTCGAGGTGCTGATTTTGAGAGGTTCCAGCAGCCACAATTTTGAAGCTATCGACCTCAAATTTTTTTAAATTAAAGCTATTTAAAATATCTACAACTTATGGAAGCCCTTTTTTTGATTTTCGAAAAAATTTTTTTTTTTTAGATTAATCACATTAAATAAAAGATATTTAAGATATTAAAAAAAAAAATCGGTCTAATAGATAATTAAATTAGTAATCATTGTGTTAAAAAATAAGTAATATTTGCCTTTAATTAATTAGCTGGAACCATTCAAATGAAATGGAATAAAAGCTTGTTTCCTATTGAAGAATAACGCAATCTCTTGCCGCCTAGAGTAACCAGCTTCTGAATCGGCTATTAACGGTTTTTCGAGACGCGCATCTTAAAAGAAAGCAGAAGAAATAAATATACCAAATCTAAATCTTCTTTGGCGATGATTTCTACTTTGGAAACAACATCAACATATTTTTTTGATAGAAACAAAGAAACCTCTTGAAGGGTTCCTTTTTTCGGAAGAACATAGAAATAGGGCTGATATGGAACAGCAACTTTGAAACGAGATCCATCTGATTGAATGAAATAATAATCAACAGCACTTATGAGTTTTTTATCTTCATTCAAAATATCAGTCTAAAAAAAAACAATATTTTAAATTTTTATGATTTAATTAAAAATTTAAATATCAACGATTAGTTCTATTTTTGGACGGTAATCAGTATATTATGATTGGTAATATAAATATTATTATTGTTCAGCAGGCTTCGTGTCTAGCCAGGAGGGCAGCCTCTCGAACCCTCCTGCGGCGGACCCTTGCCTTTTCGTGATTAAGTGCCGCAATTTTTCAGGCAATTCCTTTCAAGCAATTAATATTAAAACTACATATGTGGGCTATTAAAAAATACCACTCTCTTATCCCTTAAAAATATATATATATATATCATACTATATAATAAAGCGCTAAAAACCGTGTCCGATGTGTGAAACAACCAATCAGGCCTCAGGGATAGCGCCATGGTAACAAAATATAAATATTTACCCATGTTTACGATTTTTTTTATTTATTTACATTTTGAATTCTAAAATATCGGCGTAAATTTTTTGTCTGTGTACCGGGAGAGTCCCGGAAAGGATATGATTCACAAAAAATCTTAAGTTCATGAATAATTAACCGCTAAAATAATCTCTACATATAAAAATGAAAAGGGAAAATGTTTCTATGTACCAGTATGTATATAAGTAGGCGAGCAAGGGGGTCCAGGGGCGCGCCCCTGCTAGACGGAAGCCCCGCCGAAGGCGGGGCTTTGCGTCTAGTATATATATATATATATATTTATACAATAGCGGAGTGTCCGTCTATCTGTTTTATCCAATCTGAGTCTCATCCCCGATCTCTCTAAGTAAAAAAAAATTTCCTATTATTTTCCATTGGAGAGATTTAATTATTTTAATTAATTGACTTTAATTTTCATAGGTCAAGAAAAAACTCAATGCTTTGCAAAGGGCAAATTCTGAATTTTCTGGAATTTTTTGCGACCCTTTTGAGAATTTGGGGACCCGACTATTTTCCTGGACTCTCCATAATAAGACTGCAAAATTTCGTTTCAAAATTCCAACGGGAAGTTGGTCAAACAGCGAAACAGACCAACAGTTAGATAGACAGACGGACACTCCGCTATTATAAATATAAAAAGAAGAAGATAATAATAAGATGATGGCCTAAGATTTAATTATGAAAAACTATTACTATTTATTAATTCAAATAGATGAAAACGGTGACGCCTGTGGTCGCGCCACGGATCTGCCGATTTGTACTCAGGATGCTCTACTATTAGACTAACAATGTAAGATACCGCGCTATAAATAGAGGAATGGGATATCGAGGACTAGTAGTACGCTGAGTACGGATACGTGGTGCGACACCCGGGGGTACTTAGCTTTTTCGTCTATTTGAATTAATAAATAATCGGTTATATGTTTTTCATTATCAATATAACCTGATGACTTCGTCCAAGAATAGATCTAGTTGTTGATATTTAAATATTGAAATGCTGGTCTAAATTAAATAACTTTTAATTAAAAGAAATTTTACCGAATGCATATTAATAAGATAGCCAGTCCTTTCAAGTTGGTCGTTAACTCTTTTAAAGCCATATTTAAGATCGATTGCATCATTGGCAAGGGACTCCTTTAATCGAGATTCCGATGAATCGTCTTTTTCTCTGAAAAATAAAAAATATATTTCATTAAATATCTTTTTTTAATTATTAAACAAATTCATTATACAGGCTATTTATATATATACGAAGATAAGTTTTCTCGGGTTAAGTCGCGTTAGATGTTGAGATATGCTCGACCTGCATTTTCAAGAGAGAAGGGAGTTAGGAGGTAATGATGGAGGATGGTTGTTTACGGGGTTGCAGTCTTGCTGGCCCCAGATCAGTTTGGTGGATGCCTCAGAGGTTTAGATTTGTCTCTGAGATCTGAAGGAAGGTTGTTTGTGTGTAATCGAGATTGTTCTGTTTAGGCTGACTTTGGGGCCTCAATCGGCTACCCCCCAAGACGGAGTGGTAGCTCTGAGTTAGCCTTGGGGTTCTACTCTCCAAGGCTTGCTCTCGAGCAAAAAAAATATGATTACACACTAACAACCTTCCTCCAAGGACAAATCCAAACCAGTGAGGCATCCACTAAACAGACCTGGGGACCAGCAAGAACTGCGACCTCGTAAACAACCCTCCTCTATCATTACCTCTAACTCCCTTCTCTCTTGAAAATGGCTCTAAAAGGAGAACTGAAACGTCGAGTAAATCTCAATATCCGACTTAACCCGAGATAAATTATCTTCGCATACACCGGGTCGCGGAAATCTTCCAGTAACCCTTATATATATATATATTGGTTCATGATAACGTTCAAAATAGCGAAAACCTAATAAAACCGATGTTTCAAAAATTTTAGAATAATGAAATATTTAAAATAGGTGGGGAAGATCATGTGTATTCATACTATAATCCTATAGAGAATTTGGTGAAATTTGGTTTATTTGAGAGGAGGATAGAAAGGCCTAAAATTTAAATCAATTTTAAAGAGATAGAAATAACAATTTTTTTTTTACTCTCTATCTACTAAAGATATGAGGGGACTCAGAAGAGTAAAATGTGCAACAAGTGCCTATTTTGTGTGTAACTTTCAAACAATATTTATAGCAAAAAGTTAAATAGGAAATCTTTGTTTATTTTTCTTTGGGATTATGTAAGAGACGTTGATGATGAATCTGATTGCTATGACATTCGTTATAATGTATTTTCTAATAAGGCCGGTTTTGAAATGGATTAGGATTAGTGAATTAGGGAAATAGAAGTAAATATTTAATAGAAGTTACTAATAATTGTGATTAAAAATCATAAATCAATTACTTTTTAAATTCTCTTTAAATTGATTATTCTTTTGCTCTACAAAATTTAGGAGATAATTGCCTTGATAGAAAAATATAAATACTATTCAATCCAGGATTATAAATATGACTTCTAGGGATCTAAATACTATCGAAAATGTAATATATGTTGACACAAAAAAATCGAGTGTGACAGCATCACAACTTTCGATTACGATGTTCGTCCAGTTACACAAGATTTTTTTCAATTTTATTAGATTAATATGAGAATTTTATATATATATATATATATATATATATATATATATATTTTATATCAACTCAATATATATGAATTTTATAACACCTACTTGTTTGACGAAGTAAATGTAGAAGCTTTGGAATTTTTATCATAACGCAATCTTCCACTATTTTGGAGAACCATTGTATAAAATATATCTGGATTTGACAATTTTTGTCTTTTTTCACATTCCTTTTATTGCTATTAAAATTATTTTTACATTATAAAATATTTATTCTAAAAAAAAAAAAAATGTTTTAGAAACACGAAATTAACTTTTATTTGAGAAAAAGAAAAGTTGTATTCTTTGATAAAGTCAGGAAATAGATTTTAGCGCCAATAGAAGATGTGAAATTATCTTTGAAGATGTGAAACACAGAGTGTGAAACTTAATAAAAACCAGAGTTTGGTTTTATACATGATTTTGCAATTTTATACAAAAATCGCGGATAAAACTGTATAAAACCTATAAAATGTATAAAACTCGGATGCGTATGCGCAAACTCGACGAAAAAGGAAATTCAAAAAAAAAATCATTTATGACCAGGGGCGGCGCGTCCACTAGGCGAACTAGGCGGCCGCCTAGGGCGGCAACCTGAAGAGGGCGGCAAAATAGCAAAAAGAAAAAAAAAATTTTGGTTCCGCAAACGGCACCCGAAAAAAATTAGGTTCCGCGGGCGGCAAAAACAAATTTTGGTTCCGCGCGAGAGGAAATGTTCCGCAAAAATTTTGTGTCTCTAAAAAAAAGGTGAAAAATTTTTTAAGAAGGGGGCGGCAAATTAAATTTTTAAAGTTTTTTTTTTGGGGGAGGGGGAGGCGCAAAAAAAATATTTTGCCTAGGGCGGCAGAATAGCTTGCGCCGGCCCTGTTTATGACCAGGGAGTTATGACTATAATGAGTCATATTTTTTTAATATTTATATATAAAAACAAATTTCCAAATATGCCAGGAGGCAAATGATTGATAGATCTAAATTAAACTTAATAAAAGACTGATTTGAGTTTTGCTGTGGTTTGTTTGCAAAATTTTAACTTTTTGACAGTGCCGTAACAAGGGTAGGAAGCGCCTGTGGCAAGTGTCTAACTTGCGCCCTCCCCCCCCCCCCCCATAATCCAATGTTTCTTAACCTTTTTTTTGGCACGTTCCTCATTAATGATATATCATTAATCTGTGATAATACCCTGCTCACCAGATTCGTTCTCCAACTCCAGCCAGCATAATTGGTAAAAATTGTGGCCTTCATGCCAACGTAAATAAAAAAAAGTTATTTAAAAATTTGTCGAAATTCCCTAAGGGTTACCAAAATTTATATTCCGCAAATCCTTTCTCTCGTTATAATGACAGATAAATGAAATTATAAGTTACCATTAAAAATAAAAGGAAATTGATAATATGATTTTTAAAAAAAGTGCAAGAGGTGGATTTGAACTCGCGAAGTTTGGTTACATGAGAATGGAAAAAAAATATAGATTGCATAATGACCAATTAACCCGCTGAGCCAAATTTTACTTAATTCCTAAAAGGACAAATAAGCCATATAAGAAACATAAAATAAAAAGAAGTATTAAAAAAATTTTAATATTCCACATATGATATATCATTTTTCTTTATTTTTTATGAGGATTAATAATTTATATTCAAAATATCTATAAAATGCATAGTTTTCAAATAATTCAATGGTCAAACGTCAGATTGTTTATGCCTTAATGTAATTAAACAAAAAACTCTATTTAACATATGATACATGTTATTAATTCTTGAATTCCCCCTGATTTCAGAGAACTAAAGCCCTTTTAATTATTTGATCTAATTTGGGAGTTATTGGCGATCAAAGTTGATGTCATTAAGGTCGAAAATATAAGACTATTTTGGACCTTAATGACATCAACACTCAATTCTATATTATCGAAAATATATATTTAGCATTGTCTGATTAAAACCAAATTTTTCCCAGAGATTTATAATTAAAAAATGAGTTTTTTTCTAAAGTTTCATTGAGATTGGTAAAGAAATAAATAAAATATTGACTATTTTGTAAATTGAGTTTTAGAATTTGGGATCTCAGATGAAGCCCAGAGACGGTTCATAGATCGCTCTCTTTACCCATTCGGGATCCCGAATTCTAAAACTCAATTTACAAAATAGTCAATATTTTATTTATTTCTTTACTAATCTCAATGAAACTTTAGAAAAAAACTCATTTTTTAATTATAAATCTCTGGTAAAAATTTGGTTTTAATTAGACAATGCTAAATAAGCTTTTTCGATAATACAGAAAATTGAATGTTGATGTCATTAAGGTCGAAAATAGTCTTAACTTTGATCGTCAATAACTCCCAAATTAGATCATATAATTAAAAGTGCTTTAGTTCTCTGAAATCAGGAGGAATTCAAGAATTAATAACATGTATCATATGTTAGATAGAGTTTTTTGTTTAATTACATTAAGGCATAAACAATCTGACGTTTGACCATTGAATTATTTGAAAACTATGCATTTTATAGAAATTTTGAATATAAATTATTAATCCTCATAAAAAATAAAGAAAAATGATATATCATATGTGGAATATTAAAATTTTTTTAATACTTCTTTTATTTCATGTTTCATATGGCTTATTTTTCCATAATTCAAATAAGTAAATTTGTGGCTCAAGTGGTTAATTCGTCGTCAAGCAATCTATATTTTTTCCATTCTCACGTAACCAAACATCGCGAGTTCAAATCCACCTCCTGCACTTTTTTTTTTATTCTTAACTATTTTTTATGCCTTATGTGAGGGGGAGGGAGGGGGGCTGGCGTATTAATTTTTAAAATTTTATATTCAAAATAAAATTTAATTCCCAAATTAATAAAAACCTCGTGCAGCTCACTAGGTCCCCATTGTTTTGCGCCCGCGGCGGGCGTCTGTTTTGTCACGCTCTCGTTACGGCCCTGCTTTTTGACCACAGAATGAATGGATGAAGCTTTTTTTTTTTTTTTTTAATGATAACAACTATAAAAGTCTAAATTCAATTCAATTGAGATTGTTACAAATGTAAAAACCTTTATAATCTTAATCTCATAAAAGAATGCTCACTCGAAAGATAATTAAGCAAAGAATCTAGATTTTTTTTATCAACATTGAAAGAGTCCTAGGGGGTGAAAATATTCCTGAAAATAGAGCATCTTTCGTTTATAACAGGTTTATAAGAGAACGGACGAAGTATCATTTTTGTGAATTTTTTTAACAACCGTGAATTGACAGCTGTAGGTTAGGTTGGAAACCCTCCTGGATAAAGCAAACAACATCGTCAATGCCTTTAATTATTGCTAAATAAACAGGTGTAAAAAAGATCAAGGATTAAAACACAAAGGTAGAATAAAAAAAATGAAATGTTAAACGAATAAATATCTAACTTCATTGAGGTTTTCATTTTCTTCAACCTCAATGGAGGGAAAATTAAATTCCTTACAATTAATTTCTACTTATAATAATTCGGAAAGTGAATCTGAAGAAGAAATTGAAAAATCAGAAAATGTATCCGAAAAACAATATCTATCACTTAAGAGAAAAATATCGAAGAAGAGGAGAAATCAAATAAAAGGTATTGATTTTCAAAAATAATTTCAAGAAATAAGGTTATAATATAAAATTATATTTCACCTTTCTTTATTTAAATAGTTCATATTCATTTTTTTAATGCCACGATTTCAGTATAAAGAGTAATAAATTAACTAGTTTAATAGGCACTCTTATTTGTTATAGTTTCTCTTCACATGTCATTTTTTATTAATTATTTTGAAAATATGTTGGTTAATACTTTGAAGTTGTCATTGTCCAAACTTTTATCATATATTTCTACTTTTATATATAAAAATGATGGATCCTTATATTTATATATACATTTGGGTTCTCTTCGTTTTTTTTTTTCATATTCCATTAAAAAAATAATTACTTTTAAAAAAGAGATATTAGTGTATTTGGTCAATAGTACATTCTTGAAATTTATTTTATTAGATTTGTTTAGAGAAAAGAATGAACAAAAGAACTTTCAAAATAAAGTTTGAAACTGAAACCCCTCTGACTGGCCGTCCAAAATTTGAAGGCACTAGGCCTATTTAATCACTTCTCTTACTTTTTCTCCATTTCACTAATATTCAAGTTGTCGGAGTATTAATCATATATATAAACTAGGTAGAGCTGAAATTTTTTCGTTCAAATAGACTGAAAAGAAGCCAGTCAATAGTAAATCTTTTAAGATAGCAAATTTGTGAGATGAGTTTGTGTTTGATTAGGCAAAAATTGCGTCCCCTGGAGTCGAACCAGGACCACCACGCTTTCGCAGAGGGCGGAATACTTTTATCGGCTAATCTTTACTATAGGACTCCAAGCCACCCAGGGGGCGCTGGCGTGGCTTCGAGGCCAGGTTAAGGTAATAATCTTTTTTTTTTAAACAACTTGCAGGGGTCCCGACCTAATTGTTTCGGTCCTTCGGTCGCAGTTCGGTTTCCTTAGATTAAAAAAAATATAAAACAACTAGGGAATTCTCGGCTAATGTCAAAAGAGTGAACAGGTGAAGTGTAAGCCAGCATGTTTGATCTGTGAAGCAAGCGCTCCTTGGGTGGCTTGGAGTCCTATAGTAAAGATTAACCCTTTTATCCTAGGTCGCCGGCTCACTAAAGTATTTTAAAAACTTTTCATGTAAATGAAATTTTAATTTTATTAGTATAATAGGCGGATGTGTTTATTTGGCCGGCTAGGCTAAAGGAAGTCCGCCCGCCGTATATATATATATATATATATATATATATATATATGTTTTCTCTTCTTCTTCTTCTTTCTTCGCCTTAATCCCGCGGCGCGGGGTCGGCTGTTCCTAGATTTTTGCGACCGGGAAGGAAAAGAACACGCCGGCCCGTCGCCGGCTGACGCCTGTTAAAAATATAGAAGGGAAGAGTCTGACATGCAAAGAACAGAAGTACTGCCCCAGCTAGGGCAGCTCGTGGTCGCCATCCACGTACCCACAAGATGTGGGCCCCTGAGCTATATATATATATATATATATATATATGTTTTCTCTAATTAATGGTAATTGTTTTAGGTTGCCTCTACCTTCAATAATATCAACCTTATATAATCCTCCAGAACCGGAACATCAAGATAATCCAGATGAACATGACGGGCGAAAAAGAACATTTGCTCATGAAAGAGGAAATTGGTCTACATACGTCTATATACCCTGTAAGTTCAATTTTGTTTTGAATAAATGTTCAATGTTTAAAATAATGAATTTGAAATTTTTCAGTTGATATAAATTGTATTTTTAAATGTTTTCTTGATGAATTAATACATTTAAATGATGATTTGAAAATCATTGAAAATCCTCACTTGTCTCTTACAAGAACAGTTATTTTGAGATATCACTGGATAGATTCATTTGTAGAAACAATTCAACAAAAACTTATAGGATCTACAACGTAAATATCAATTTAATTTAATTAATTTATTTTTTTTTAATTAAATTTATTTATTCTAGTTTTAGATTAAATTTTAATTCAATTCAAATATATACGAATGATGAAAAGACAAGAACATTTTTAGGAATCACCGTTGGTCTTGGTGAAAATAATTTAAGACAATTAGTTAACACTTTGGATAAATGTTTAGAAGAATTTAAGCTACCTGAATTTTATAAGGTTTGTATTAATAAAAACTCAGCCCAGATGCAGTGCCCTTTTTTGTCCCTAAGGCTGAACACATACCAATTGAGCAAAACGCTAAGGCTGAACACATACCAATTGAGCAAAACGCTCTTGGACAAAACGTTTTGTCCAAGAGGAAAACGTTTTGCTCAATGCCAAGGCACATCGATTAGGCAAAATGTTTTGCCATTGAACAAAATATTCGGCCATTGAGCAAAAACGCCCAATGACAAAACATTTTGCCCAATGCCAAGGCACATCGATTAGACAAAACGTTCAAAACATTTTGTTCAATCATATTAAATCATGCTCAATTGTGTTTTGCTTAATCGGTGTGCGTTGACCCATAGAAAAGCACTGAAAACACAGTTTCAAGCACGATTCGTCAAAAATGTTTTGTCGTTGAGCGTTTTTGCTCAATCGGTGTGCGCTCAGCCTAAAAATAAAAATCGACTACTTGTAGCTAGCTACCCTTTATGAACTTAGTCCTCCCTTCTCATTAAAATAGCACATGCTCTGCTTGTAATAAATTCATAATTTGAATAAAAATTTATTTTATTTGTTAAAAATAATTTACTATTTTTAGGATCCATCATTTCATATGAGTATATTATGGACTTTGGGAGATAGAAAATCGACATTGAACAAATCTCTTGAAAAATTTAATAAACTCTTTGAAGATTCAATAAATAATCATCCAGAAGACTGGTCAATATATGTCAATCACCTAATATGTAAAACAGGAAATAAATTTTTTCGCTTTATGTTAGATTCATGAATTTTTAAAATTGTTTTTATTTGTTTAAAAAACCATTGGTAGAAAAAGACTGAAGAACAGCTAGTTAAAATATTTCGAGAATATATACCGGGTATATATAAATAAAATTTCATGAAATTGTCTTGATCTGTCGATATAGTCCAACAAAATAATTCATTGGAATAGATTCAGTGGAATAGAACTCATTCAGTGCCGCTCCCAATGTTTTTTACTTTCTCTTACCTCTATATATATGTTAATATATATAGAGAGGAAAGTATTGGATTCATGTCAAAAATTCGATGTCGAGATTTTGATGGATCTTCACGTTTTGAGGTCCCCTGAATCCAAAAAGTGGTTTTCGCGACATGGTCTGTCTGTGTGTCTGTGAACAAAATATCTCAAGAACGAAAAGAGTTAGGAGGTTGAAATTTTATATTTGAGTTAGGCACCCCCATGGGACCTGACACGAAGCTTTTGACCAAAATCGACCAAAGAGTACTAGTACTTTACTGATGCACTTTTTCAGTTTTTTTTCGATTTTCTCAAAATTTGCTCCAACGATTTTTTTTAAAATTCAAAAATCAATTATTTTTTAGATTCTCTTTAAAATGTATATTCTCATTTTGTGATTGAAATCTTCTGAAGACCACTTTACTCTTGTTCTCCATAGAAAAGATAGGAGAAATGGTTGCCATGGTAACAAAATATAAATATTTTGTCATACTTATAAATTTTACATCTTGAAAATCGAATGTACCGTACTGTCGGAAACTAAATACATGTCGACACAAAAATCTGGTGTGACAAGCACAGTACACAACATTCGATTACCGAAGGTAAGAGAAGTTGTGTGCTGTGCGCCAGTCACACCAGATTTTTTATTTTATTTATTTATTTTTTTTTTTTTGAAGGAGGGGGGGATTTTTGGGTAGGAAGATTCAAGAAGTGGTGGGTATTGCGATGCGGATAATTATGATTTATTATAATTTAATTCCGAATTCAAATTAGTTAATTATTAATAAGGAATAATATCATAATACTAATATTTTTTCTGTCCAAAGAGCGAGCCCCCCACCCCCTCTCCAGGGAACTTATTATTAAAATAAAAACAGGTAAAAATTATACTTAATTAGGAAAATTAATAAAAATATATTTGGTGCATCAACAACAATTTGCTTTGTGTTTATTAAAGCTTTTGGTTTGATTATTATTATTATTATTATTATGTGAGTTTTTAATTATAGACCACATTTTGTATTAATTATTTATTCAAAATATAAATAGTGTACAACGTTTCGATCGCTTATTCTGAAGTCGTTTCAAATTACATTATCCACCAAGTGAACTAACCTCTAAGGGACTGTCACGTACATTTTAAAACTAACCTGCATTTTTAAATGCACGTAAAGGTCCCTTAGGCTGAACGCACACCAATTGCGCAAAAACGTTTTTGATTAACCATGCCTAAAACTGTTTTTTCAATGCTTTTCTATGGGTCAACGCACACCGAAGAGGCAAAACAAAATTGGACATGATTCGACATCATTGAATAAAATGTTTTGCCATTGAGCGTTTTGCTCAATCGGTGTGCGTTGGCATTGAGTAAAACTTTTTGTCCGAAAACGTTCTAAAACGTTTTTGATCAATCAGTGTGCATTAGCATAAAGCAAAATGTTGTGTGATTATTGAGCAAAACGTTTTGCTCAATTGGTGTGCGTTGACATTGAGCAAAACGCTTTGCTATTGGACAAAACGAAAACGTTTTGCTCAATTGGTGTGCGTTCAGCCTTAGAGGTTAGTTCACTTGAGTCGGAGCAAGTGTACAGTACTTGAAAACGACTGCAGAATAAGAAGTCGAAACGTACAGTATTTGTATTTTTAATAAATAATTAATAACAAAATGTGGTCTATAATTAAAAACTCCCATAATAACATTTGCTTTGGGTTTACTTTTTTGATCCTAGTAATGACACACACGATTCACAACTACCTCTTTGTAAAACTTGATTTTAATCCGTTTTTATTTGATAAAATTTATAAACTATAAATTCTTTTAACTAAAATTTAATATAATAATAATTAGAACATGTTGAGGAAACTCGAGAAAAAAATATTTTTTCTTTCAATAATTATATACATAATTATATTTATTACAAAAATTTTGTAAAATATTTTATAATAGGGCTATAACTTATTACTCAATTTCTTAAATTAAATATATGTATTTCAAATTGCTATTATGTGATTTCAATGTAAGATACTAAAAGATGAACAATTGTTATATTTTGTTATATCGTGTTTGTATAAAAATTTACTTCGTCTTTAATTTAATTATAACTCTACTTTTACTTTTAAACACAGAGCTCAAGTTTTTTAATATTTGATATATTGGATAAATTTCCAAAAATATATATATATATATACACTGTATATACAGTATATATATATATTTGTATTTTTTTTTATTAAATTAACAAAGTTATTCATAAAAAATTTGATCTTGAGAATAAATAAGAAAAAAAATATGATTTATTTCCTTCTAAATTTTTTTTTTTAATCGATCGTTAATAATGCTTTTTTCTCAAATTTATCTTTTGGTGTTCTAAAAAAGGATGTCATGAGAATTTATTTCCTTAGAGATGGCCATTGCCTTAAGGGGCTTCAGGAGGGCACAAATAGTTCAGCACTCTTGCAAAAGATCGCAGGCTAGTCTAACAGCGGCATTATCAGATTACTTTCACTTATAAGCCTATATTTATATATTTTTATGCTGTTATAAATGATCTATAATACATAATATTTATAAACTATTCATTATTAAAAGATCAATGAAAATCAAACAAATACATAAGATTAAATATAGCCCTGTCATCTGTTGGCAAATTTTTGTAATAGTTGGGCTTTTTGGCTAAATTTTTAAGATCCCAAACACCATCTTATCGGCAAAAACATGAGAAAAGCTTGCCTCCTGAAGCCCTCTAATTGCTAGAAGAGGTTTCTAATTGGATGGGAAATAATAAATATATGAAGGAAATCTACCATTTAATTAATAAAAATAAAATTTTAATCGAGGGTTAAGAAAATAAATTAACTACTTGTATACAAACGCAAACAATTTGTTTCTAAATTTAATGAAAAACTGTATAAAAATAAAATCACAATAATTAAAATTGTACTTTTTTTTGAAGTTAAAGAACATATTAAGCTTGTTATCTCTTTAAGAGTGAAAAATTTCTACAATTTATCTTACAATATCAACTAACTTTTTTTTTTTTAATTTTTACTTTTAAAAAAAAATATTTTCCTTGCTATCACTATATGAGAAGTTTTCTTGATAATATATTTATAGATTTTTTTTTTTTTTTGGGTGTTATCCAATATAATTTTTTGTCAATTGTATTTTTTTTAAATTATAATATTATACATATATACTTGTTAATGTTCAGAAAAGCTTCTGCGACTGAATGCATCATCTATTGCTATGAATATGAATGAGACTTAAGCCCGGTAGTTAGGCAACCCAAATAGCACACGCTCACTAAACTTTGATTATAACTTTTATTTCGATATATCTTGAAATTTATATTAAAAAAAATTTTTATGGTTATCTTTTGTTAAAAAGATTCATTCGGCCTAATGTCTATCTTCGAAAAAGGTTTTTCTCACACAGACAAGCTGCCATTTGGGCTGCCTAACTCCCGGGCTTTAGTCTAAATAATATTGCAATAGATAGAATATGATGACAAAGTTACCGTGAAACTTTGTTTTCACATATTTTTATATTATATACATATAACGACTATATTTTTGGATAATGTATTTTTTCAGGTACTGTTATTTGTGTGAATTTCTCCTCTTTTTGATTTAATCAAACAAGATTGTATTGGAGAACACCCTTATATAAAATAATATTTATGAAATATATTTAGGCTATATATATATATATTATAAATATTGTATTTTTTGAAAAATGTTTGCTCAATTCAACAGGAAAAAAAAATTAAATTCTCAATAAAAACATTTATATATTATAAATATAAAACTGAAATAGGATTTATTCTATAACTTATTAAAAATATAATATTAAAAAAATCTATATATTATATTATTGGTATATAGATTTATTGATTGATATATAGATATATTGCAACTATTTTTTGAAATTTCAATTTTACACCAAATTATTTTTAGAAAAATAATTTTTTTGAAGGCGTTTCTTTTTTTTCATTTTGCTCATTTAAAGTAAGAAATGAGTCCTTTTTTTTAATTTTGGCGAATGAATTATCGAAAAATGAAGATAAAGAATGAATAATATTATTTATGAAGTCAAATAAAATAATTCTTTGGCTGCAGTTAATTTATTACTAGTGTAATTTCATTCTCCCCCCCCCCCCTCAGAGCTAACGTTTCGGTTCTCTTTAGGACCATCTTCAGAGCACTAGGGGTGTCATTATCAAAATGAATTTCACCTATACACCAATAGTTGGCTTTTCTTTTTATACATTAAATATATGTATATTTGTTTATATAAACTAAAAATGTTCTTCAAGTTGCATGTTTTTTTTTCTACATTATATAAAAAAATATACATGTATAAAAAGAAAAACCAACGATTGATATAAAGGTGGAATTCATATTGATAACGAAATCCCCTCTAAAGATGGTCCTAAACAGGGCCGAATCGTCAGCTCTGAAGGGGACATAAATGAAATTACGTATCAGATATAAAAAAAAACTTTTCATTAAGTCTCAATATAAGTAGCATTTTTAAAGGGAGAAAAGAAAGACCGAAATATATGGCAATAACCATCTGCTAATAAAATTACTTCTGCCAAAGAAATAACATTTTTAACTATGGACTGTTATAAAAAAAATAATTTAATAGCGAGATTGTGTGGTAACAATCACCAAGCTTTAGAGGGATAACTTGGAACAATTAAGTCCCCACATGTGAGCTAGAGCCTTGAGTAGTGAAATAATTTTAATGCCCGAAAAGGTAAAATAAAATCATTTGTACCAGATTTTCATTAAAATTATTTCACTATACTGAATACTATATACTCAAGGCTCTAGCTCGCCGGTGGGGACTTAATTGCGGCGATCACTGTACCACGAAACAAATTATCATTTATTAAATCAAAAATCAAATTTTATATTTTATACTGGCATTTCTGAATATTCTAATATCTAAAATGCCTTTGGCCCACTACCTGATCAAAAAAGGATAATAAAAAATGAAAAAAAAAAAAATAATGTTTCTAATTTTATTTAAAACAGATATGGGTTTAGTAAATGCTTCGATTGTCATTCACTGGTAGATAATTTTATGAGCGTATTTTGCCAATCCTACGAACAAAAAAATGGTGGACTCTTAAACATAGTTTTTTGACAATTGTAGATATAAAATGAAAAGGTTCGAAATACATGGTATATTATTTTTAATCAAATACCAATTCTGTTATCCAACCAAATTATCTAATAATTAGAAGGAGACCGTAGAATCAGAATTTGAAGAAATATTAGCACATAAAAATTTCTTATGTTCTCTCTCTTTATATATATATATCTATATATTATAAATAAAAACGTAAACTAAAGAATGGAGACAAAAATTTTTTGTACTGATATTTCTTCTTCACTTTTACTGCTCAAAAATTTGACATTTAATAAAAAAAATAATGGACTCATTCAAACTCTGGTAATTTTCTTTTTTTAAATATTAATATTATATATAAATTTGCGCGAATAGCCTTAATAGCTGGTGCGCCTTATTGCAAACAATATTATATATATAAATTTCTATAAACAAAAAAAAAAAAATGACCAGATTAAAAACTAATTTTTTAGTTATGAATAAAATAATTGAGTGGTTGTGTCAGAAATAAAAATGAGAAATAAATTTATAAAATAAAAAAAAAATAACAAATTGAAGTTATATATATTATATATATAAATAAACTTCTAACTTTTTGTTATGAAATAATAAAATTTTTTCTCTTAAATTTTTTCCTTATTTACGTTTTTTAACAATATTAATTATTAATTTAAATTACAAGACGACAGCCCAAACGCCTGTGATGTACAATTAAATGCTCTAAGATCTATTATATATATATATATATTATATATATTAAACAAAAAGGAACAAATGAAATATAGTACTTGAACTTTAAAAATGAAAATATAAACATTTTGATGTATTAATCTAGGTTGTATATTATTTTATAATATGAAATATTTTAGTAATTAAATGTTATATGGCTGAGATGTTGGTTTAACATAACTATATGAGATGATTGGAGAATATTTTGAATTTCAATCTTCTTCACAAGAATAATATGTGACTCTGTAATAAAATTAAGTAAACTTTAATTTTTGATAGAAATATTTGTTTATTACATTAATTTATTAGTACAAGATGGAATTAATAAGTTAATAAAAGACAGATAAATACTTTTAGGACTGTTTCACACATGCACGTTTCTTTCATATTTATCGCCGTTTAGTCAGCTACAAGCAAAGGTTGTTTTCATTAGCTTAAAATTTTATTAAATATAATCCGAAGGGAAGATAAACATCCATCCCTGCTAAGAGGAGGGGGAAATGATTGTGCTAAAAGAACGGAGTAGGATTAAAACTTTGCAGCCGAGGGAAGAACGACCAGTTAGTGGATCTCATAGGGTCTTTTCTGACACTTTTATACCTTGTCGTTATTTATTGAAATAAATTGTTAGGTAATATAATTTGAATAAAATGATATCTTTCAGTTGGAGAAGTGAACTTCAAACAAAATAGATACTTAGGGCTTATAGCTGGTAGTTCAATCAGCATAGGTGAAAAGGCGAAGAAATTCTGCAGCTAGTAAATAATGAAATACAAACTAGCTGCAGAATTTTTTTTTTTTTTAAACATTCACACTTTTTTCTCATTCACACTCACATTCACATAGGCCATTTAAGACTTTAAACGATACTCGTATGTTTTAATAAATCTATTGGGGGTCCAGGCATTTCTATTTAATCCATTTGGTATCCAAATGCCTTAAATAAAATCATCGGACTGCCTGGGGTCCGAACCCGCGACGTTTGGTATAGAAGGTAGACAGACACGCCACCAACTACTCCAAGCCCCGTGGGCAGCTGCAGAATTTATTCACCTTTTCACCTATTCTGATTCAAACGCCCCCCCCCCCCCTTTTATATAATAATACAAACACATTTATTTTTTTTTAATTTATTAATACGAACTAAGGTAAACATCCCAGTAATGGGCCAGGGACCAGCAGATGTCCATTTTGAAAAGATAAAAAAATAAGAATTCAGTGGGTAATTTTGAAATCATTACAAATACATAACAAGTTGTCAGCATCAGCGCATCCGTGGTATTGATACATCCATCACAAAAAATATTTTTGCATCAATACAACGGATGAGCTGATGCTCGGAATAGATGCACAGAAGACACAACTTGTTTATATACTAGTATATGCAATCATTTCAAAATATCCCACTGAATTCTTATTTTTTTATCTTCTTTTCAAAATAGCCATCTACTGGTCCCTGGCCCATTACTGGGATGTTTAAGGCAAACAAAAAAAAAAAAGAAATATATTGATTTAAAAATCTAAATGTTTCTAGGGTAACACGGCAAAGTTTCATAAAAGTTTTTAATATGTGGGATTTCACTAGTTTTTAAACATATATCAATAAACAATATTTAAAATTTGTTTACAGATGTTAATTTTATAATTATTAAAACCTTTGAACAAATTTTCTATAGATGCTGGAAAAAAAAAATTATAAAATTATGGCCCGCCAAACAAATGCTACCAATTTTTAAGACGTGTTAACTAGGGGTTTTCGATTATGGGAAAAAATAATCGATTATACATTTCCCATTTTTTCCTCTTGCGAAAATCATTTGACTTTTTTTTTTACAATAGTATACGAGTCGCATCCCATGAAAAATAATCGATTATTTACCCAATAATCGATTATTTCAATATCGATTAGAAAAATAATCGATCAATTGATTATTTTTTTTTAAGAAAATAATCGGTGGATAATCGATTATTTTGCACAGCCCTAGTGTTAACGTCAACAACAATCCAATTATTTCTGAAAACTTTAGATTATCCGATCTCATTATAATTTTGTATCCTTAATTATCTAAGGTTAATTAAGTTAGTGAATCAGAATCGTTCAAAAATTTAATTAATACCTCTGTTGGTCGGCGTGTCGGCGACTTCTTCTTTTCCAGAGCTGCCTTTATCCATTGATTGATACCTTTTTATCGGTGGCCGATATTCCCTTAATTCTCGTCTGGGAATATCCTTGATCTAAAAAGAAAAAATTAATAAATTTGTTTACTAAGCAATTCAATTTTTTAAAATTTGATGAAGAAAAATTTACCTTATCGACTTTTTTCATGAATTCTTCAATTAATTCTGGACAATGAAGATTCTCTTCTGGTTCCCAAGTATCGTCTTTTGCACCAAAACCTTTCCAGCGAATTAAAAATTCTCTCTTGCCGTTCTTTTTAAAATAAACTTCTATAATTCTGGCAACCTTAAAAAAAAATTTAAATTGTTTGATTGGAAGAAATTAGTAAGTTTCCCCAAAGCGGCCAGCTCCCCCCCCCCCCGTGTTTTTTTAGGACTTAACGTCTTTTTCTAGTTTTTTTATGAAAAATCTTGGATATAATAATTTTTACAAAGATTTCTACTATATAAAATAAATATCTTTTATTGAATAAAAAACAGTCACACTTTTGTTCCATTCACACTCACACTCACACACATACACACAGTCTTTTCGGCAAATTGGGCCATATATGACTTTATACAATAACCGTTATTTATGAATATATATATATATTTGGTGTCCAAGCTTTCTTATTCAAGCCATTTAGTATCCAAATGGCTTAAATAAAATCATCGGACTGCCTGAGATCCCAACCCGCGACCCTTGGTAAAGAAGGCAGGCGCAACTATACCAAGCCCCAGGGCCAAAATGTATATATATATATATATATATAAAATAAAATTAACGGAAATAAATTGTTATGAATGGCCAAAACATAAGGAATTAGTTTTCAGTATAAAATCTATATATATAATTAGCGGAGTGTCCGTCTGTCTGTCTGTCACGCTCTGTTTGACCAACATTCCGTTGGAATTTTGAAATGAAATTTTGCAGTCTTATAGAGGACGTTTTGGAGAGTCCAGAAAAAATGCTCGGGTCCCGATATTCCTATAAGCTTTTGAGTTATTAATTCCGTAAAGTCATAAACGAAAACGTTAAGTCATAAAAGAAGACGTTGCGTTAGGTCCTAAAAGAACACCTTAAGGAAATTTATATAATTCCAATATTTATTAATTCAAATACACGAAAAAGATAAGGGTGTGCCGCCGGAAGTTGAACCACCGATACACCAATTTGTACTCGGTGTGCCCTTACCACCAGGGGCGCCGGAACGAATTTAAATCAGGGGGGGGGGGGTGGGGGGCAAAAAAAAATATTTTTTTTAGAAATTAAAATAATTTAATATGTTTAAATAGTATAAAACAAATCTACTATTAAGCTTTAAAAATTTTAAATAAAATCACATAATTTTATTAAAATATAAATTTTAAAAAATTTGCTAGTGATTTTATCAAAATTTTTTTTAGTAGATTTGTTTTATACTATTTGAAGAAAATAAATATTTTTAATTTTTATTTTTAAAAAGTAAAAATGTATTATTTTTAAAAATAAATGAAATAAAAGAAGACATTGTCCCCCTCTGCCCCCTCCTATAAGATGCCAGGGGGAGGGGGGGGGCAATGTCCCCTTGCCCTCTCCCCAGTTCCGGCGCCTATGCTTACCACAAGAGTACAAATTAGTGGATCCGTGGTTCAACTGTATTTTTGTGAAATAGCCAATATTAATTGTACCTCAAACTCTTTTTCTTTTTTCTCATCAGGTGCGTTATCATCATCATCATCGTCTTCAATTTTATCAGTTTTTTTATCTTTTTTGATTTTAGGTTTTTTACCATTTTGTAATGAAGAAATATATTTATTTATGAGGTCACTACACGATAAATTCTCTTCAGCTTCCCATGTATCGCTTTCACTGTTAAAACCTTTCCAGTGAACTAAAAATTTTCTTTTTCCTTTGACTGTTTTCATATCCAGGATAGAATCAACCTAAAAAATTTTTTTAATAAATAATTTTTTTAATAATAATTTTTATAAATTTTAATATACCTCATATTCTTCTTCTTCTTCCTCTTCTTCATCGTCATCATCGATATCATCTTCATCATCTTCGCTAGATTTTTTAGTTTTTCTTTTTTTATTCCCATTAGCATTTTCTAAGACAAATTAAGTTCTTAAATACCAAATAATAAATAAATTAAATGTTTTCTTCTACCTTTTTCTTTATTTTTAAGATATTCATCAATTAAATGCGAGCAATTCAACTCGCTTTCATATTCCCAAGAATCATAACTCTCTTCACAGCCTTTCCAGCGTATTTTAAATTGACGTTTGCCTTTGTGATTCCTTGATGCTATGATCGCTTCAACCTAAAAAAAAAAAAATAGTGAGGTATTAGAGCCTAATATTTTTTTTTTCTTATAATTCCCAGTCAGGGGCGCTGGAATGAATTTAAGTCAGGGGGAGGCAACCTACTTTCAAAAAAAAAAATAATAAAGAAAAAAAATATTTACTTCCTTCAAATAGTATAAAACAAATCTACTATAGGTTATAACTTCAAAAAAATTTTTGATAAAATCACTTTTTTTAGTATTTGAACAAAATAAATATTTTTAATTTTCTTTATTTTATTTTTATTTTTTTGAAGGGATAAAGTCTCAAGTTTTCATGTCATTTCAAAATTGTATTATTTTAATTTCATATAATGTATATATGTATATGTTTTTAGAAATTAAAAATAAAGGGACTATATAAAATATAAAAAAAAAAAAAATGAATTTCTTACTCTTTTAATTTAAAATATTTTATTTTTAAAAATAAATGAAATAAATAAACATATTGCCCCCCTCTGCCCCCTCCTATAGGATGCCAGGGGGGACGTTGTACCCTCCCCTCCACCAGTTCCGGCGCCTATGTCCCCCCAGTTTCAATTAAGAATTGCAATTTCTCTGAAATGTATGAGAAATAAACAAGAAATCTATTGAGAAACCAAAGTCTAAAAAATTTTATTTTGATCACCAAGATGGTGCGCGTTTCGAGATGCTTCGAGAGGTTCCAGCGGCCACAATTTTGAAGCTATCGACCTCAAATTTTTTTTTAGATTAAAGCTATTTAAAATATTTGAAGATATAAAGTGGCTGTTGTATTTAAACAATAGATAGGAAAGGAGCGTGCAGCCAAGTAATGAGTCTCCACGAAATTAAACTCTCTGTTAAGGATACAGTTTCGGTTTTAATGAGATAAAGCCATCCTCAGTCCAATAGTCAAGAGTATGAACTCAAATGACAAAGCATTAAGTCAATAGTAGAGTTGTCGTCATATAGTGTGTATTATTATACATAAATTGTTTGTACAAAAATACAATGCAATGTGCCAAGTTAGAGATACAAAGTTGTTTTGATTAATCAAAACGTGTATACCCATCTAAATCTGGACATCGAATTTTTGACATGAATCCAATACTTTATATATATACATATATAGATAAGAGAAAGTAAAAAGTTTATAGCCAGCTATTTATTTTTTGGTTTTGGAAAAATTATAATATTGTTGAGAGGCCTACTATCAAACTCCATTCATAATATGGAATGGTGTTAGCGAATCCTCTCTTTAATTTTGCACTTTGATTTTATTTTTTACCAATAATTAATGGTAAAAAACGGACACAACCAAGTGCATATCAAATTGTAGAAAACAATTGAATTTTAAAAATTCTATTTAGTTTTTGCAATCAATAAACATTTCTATTATTTATGGCGGGAGAAATTATACATTGTCAAAATCTTTTTTAATAAAGTCATATATATATATAAGAATGCATGTTTGTTATGAAAATTTTAAACATATTGAATAAATTAATATATTATTTATGAATAATAAAGTTTATTAAATCAAATTTTTTGGCATTTGAAAAAAAAAACAAGTTAATTTTCAATATTATGATTAATATTAAAATTATCTATATTTTGAATTCGTTTAATTAAAGTATAAAGAAAGCAAAAATCAAGAGTCCTGTCAATTATATATGTAGGCCTATATGTTGGTCTATATATATATATATAGACATAAATAATAATAATAATAAAACAAGAACCTCAAAAGGGCCGTCATTCGCTTCAGGCGCATCCTTGGGCTTTTTCGAGTTGGTTCTCGGGTCATCATAGCTGCTCGAGCTTGTATTTTCCAAATCCGTGTCATTTTCGGATTCTTGTAGCTTTTTTTTTAATGATCGTTTACCCATTTTTAAAAATTGTTTCGTTTCGTCTTTTCAAGTTATTAATAATACTTTGGAGACGCCAAACAAACGGAAAGGGAAGTCGGAACGATGTAAACAAGACGATTGGTCAATTGCGCAATTTTGACAACCGATAATACGAATTTAATTATATTTTAAAAATAAAATAATATTTAATTAATTTATAAACAATTTTATTTAGATTTTAGAATATAAGTTAAACAAAAAGAGTCTGTTTTTAAATAAAAAATATAAGTATAAAATAAGTGCGGGAGTTCTGATTTTTACTTTCTCTTAACTATGTATATATGTGATATATATAGAGAGAGAAAGTATTGGATTCATGTCAAAAATTCGATGTCGAGATTTTGATGGATCTTCACGTTTTAAGGTCCCCTGAATCCAAAAAAGTGGTTTTCGCGACATGGTCTGTCTGTGTGTGTGTGTGTCTGTCTGTCTGTGTGTGTGTGTGTGTTCAATTTTAAGCATGAAGGAATTGAGCTATGAGGTTGAAATTTTATATTTAAGTTAAACACCCCCCGGGACCGGGAAAATAAGCTTTTAATCAAAATCGGCCAAAGAGTACTAGTACTTTACTGATGTAATTTTTCAGTTTTTTTCGATTTTCTCAAAATTTGCTCCAACGATTTCTTTTAAAATTCAAAAATCAATTGTTTTTTAGATTCTCAATAAAATGTATATTCTCATTTTGTGATTGAAATCTTCTGAAGACCACTTTACTCTTGTACTCCATAGAAAAGATAGGAGAAATGGTTGCTTGCCTTGGTAACAAAATATAAATATTTTCCCATACTTATAAATTTTACATCTTGAAAATCGAATGAACCGTACTGTCGGAAACTAAATACATGTCGACACAAAAAATCTGGTGTGACAAGCACAGTACACAACTTTCGATTACCGAAGGTAAGAGAAAGTTGTGTGCTGTGCGCCAGTCACACCAGATTTTTGTATAGGAAAATAGTGATATTTTATGCTTTCAATTTACAAAAATTAAAGAGGGCCAAATAAATTCAGGCCGAAAACGTCTTATTCTGGGAGTTTTATTGACCTCGAGAATTCTATTTTGGGTGATATCTCCATCCCTATATTATAATCACATCGTAGCTGCAACTTCAAGCAATTTATTATATATATATATATATATATATATATATATATATATATATATATATATACAGTGATTAAAAATATATTTTTAAAACACAAATAAATAAAGTAAAAAAATAAAAAAAATATTAATGAAAATTATCAAAATACTACTTTGATGATAATAAAAACATTAATATATAAATATATAAGAAAATTTTATGGAAATAGGATTATGATAAAAAAAAGGAAAAGTTTTTATAATTACTTACAAAGAAAAAAATATAAATTATAATTTTAAAGGAAATTTTAATTCATTGAAAAATAATTTCCGATGGGATAAGATTATACAAATTAAAAGTTTAATTTATCTAAAAAATGTCTGATATTAAGGATACTTCAAGTGAATCTTCACCACAATATAGAAAAACATTTACAGGATCAAAAAATCTCTCCGTAAAATCTAGGAGAGGACATGCCAGAAACGAATTTCATCAAAGTTCAAGCAGTTCAAAACATTCTACCGATGATGCAGAAGCAGGTACTTCACATTCCACAAAAGTGCATCAAAAAACAAATAAGAAAAAAAAAGAAGGCGCAGAAAAAGAACTAAAAATAAAGAAAACGAACAAATGAAAATTAAGAATTCTAATATTTATAAATCTACAAAATGTCATGATCCTGATGCCACATTATTTGAAGTATCAATTCGATCACTCTCTACTAATTGGGTTCTTTCAAAAGAAAAATTTTATCTGAGTAAAGAACTTGATCCAGTATCTGGACAATCAAAAAACAATCAATCCGATGTTCTTAAATCAACATTGAAAAAAAAAGAAAGTGAGTATTCAGGGCTCTTAATTTCTAATTTATATATGAATCTCTACTTTCAGGAGAGGCAAAAAACAGTGAACAAGTCCGGGACTACACAAGGAACTTAACATAAGCACAATCCTATCACATCGGAAAGGCGCCGGTGGTTTCCCCGGCGAGGACAAGCAAATTACTCCTACACAATGGCACTGGATGGGTTGTCGCTGACTTCGGAGGTAGAGCGGTATGTGATCTAGACATCACTTAGAGACAAGCATCGGCTCACCCGAAGTGCCATTGTGTAGTAGTAATTTGCCTGTCCTCGCCGGGGAAATCACCGGCGATGTGATAGGATTGTGCTTATGTTAAGTTGCTTGTGTGTTCAGAAAAAAGGCCGAAGTTCATCCTCGTATAAGTCCGGGACTAGTTAACTATCTGTAGTAAACAGAAAACTGAAAGCATAGCCATACTATTTGGTGGACAAGTGCCTTTTATGCGGTAACCGATGTGTTGACCTATTTAAAACAATTTTCGCCAAAAAACTGAGAATGCATATTTGTTGGACTAGTTGTCTTTCTGCAATAAACGATTCATATATTCTTCTTCTTCTTTCTACGGCTTCTCCTTCAGAAGTTTTCCGATCAGTATGGTTATCTTCATCCTTGAAACTGCAGCTCGGAACAACTTCGCCGATGACAGATCAAACCACTCCCTCAAATTTCTAAGCCAAGAGATTCTTCTTCTCCCAGGCCCTCTTCTTCCTTGGATCTTCCCCTGCATTATTATTATGGTATCTGGTCTCTCGACAGACATGACCTAAGTACTGCAGCTTCCTTCTTTTTATGGAGTCAAGAACCTGCTTTCCTTTGTTCATTCTCCTCAGGATTTGTTAGTTTGCTACTTTATCAAGTCCAAGCTTCAACGCAATATAATAAAGTATGCAGAACGTAGTAACTTAAGTTGCTTAGTTCTAATTATAAGTACCTGGTTGTAAGCAAGCTACGCATTCTTCCAAAAGCTGTTAAATATATAAAAATGTATATTGTTTTAGATAATTTAAAATATATCTTAATATCAGATATCAGAAGTAACTTAAAAAAGAATAGATTTACATATGAGATGATTCGGGTTATAAAAGAATCACTCGAGCTAGTAAAAGTGAATTATTCAAGTACTCAAGTTCCTCTCACAGTATTTTACGACAATCAAGAATGGGAAAGGATACGTTTGATCGCCAAAGTGATTCCGGATGGTTATAACAAAAGGAAATTATTGAATTTCTCTTTAGAAACCGATAACTTTCGACTGGCACCAATTGGTTTGTTCCGGCCTTTTAGAAGAGAACGTGCATTTTATGAGAGTATCTGGCCGCGGATGGCTTATTTAAGTAAAACAGAAAGAAATTATGATAATCCCGAATATTTTGTTGCTAGGTAAATAATAAAAATTTTTATATTTTGAACATAACAATTAAATTCATTGTTTTGCAGATATTTCATCGGATCACCTTCCTACTGTCTTTATTTTGAAAATCTGGAATGGAAATCTTACAAATATTTCAGAAGAGAATTTCTTAATTTGAAAGAATGTTTAGTGGCGATGAATACAATCGCTCGGCTCCATGCAGCATCGGTTGCGCTAAAATATCACAATCCAGCAGTAATATCTCGGTACAAATCTGTAACTGCAGACTGGTTAGATAGGAATAATATCTATTATTATATCTACACAATTTTATTGAGAACATTGGCTCTTGAAGTTACTAAATGGCCTGGGTAAGTAGTTTGTTGAGGATTTAGATTTAAAAAATTTAATAAAGGATTGAAGAGGAAAGCAGCCAGGCAGGGAGCCTCTATTAAATTAAATTCCTTTTAGGCAAAACGCCAATAACGAGCAATTTTTCATGTGTTTTTATCCAACTTTTTCGTGCATGCTCCTCTACCCGGCTCCTATACCTGCATTATAAGACGTTGTAACGTCAAAAAGTTAAAATGAATTTTGTTACAGTTACGAAAAATTTGCAACTCCATTGTATTTTGAGTCAACATTTGCTTATGATGAAATAGTCAGCATTCGAACATCAAATTATGCCCATAATCAAGTCTTTCTTCATGGCAATTTCTGGGCCGGCAGTTTGCTTTATCGAAATGATGCTGATCAGCAAATAGAGGATGTTGGGCGATTGATTGACTTCCAACGCTGTCAATGGGGCAATCCAGCCATTGATATTTTATATTTTATTTATGTTTCTGCTGAAGAAGAAATATTACGGACGAAAAATTTAAAAAAAATTCTATTTGATCAATATTATAGTGAAATTTTAAATGTTTTAATTAAAAATTACGAATTACCACCAACCGTGTTTCCGAAAAACAATTTTCAGAAAGATTTAAACGAGGCATATTTTTATGGCATTTTAAATGGACTCACTATGCGTTGGTTTACACGTGCCACTGAACAATGCAATTTCGAGTCCCTTATTAATTCAAATTCATTTCATCAAGTGAACAATTGCTGGCAACAATTATTACGAAACGACGAGAGTCTTAAAGAATCTTTCAAATTTCTTTTAGATGATGCTTATAAACGGGGATTTTTTAAAAAGAGTGATATTAAATTAAGAAAATTAATCTATGTATCGCGCATGAAACATGATACTTAAAAAAAATACATGTTATAGTTAGTTATTATAATAATAATGAATTGTTGCTCTTCCAGAGGAGAAATAAAACAGCAAAAGGAATCGCCTTATACCATATATTTGCAAATATTTCGGCCGGCCTAACGCCTGGCCATCTTCAGAGCAGGATATAGTTCTTTGGCGATCCCTCGTCTGGTTTCTTGCCTTTTGTATGAAGAGAGGAGGGGAAGACGAGCATTCAAGTATTCCTTCATGAGTGAACGAGCATTCAAGTGTTCCTTCTCGAGTGAACGGGAATTCAAGTGTTCCTTCACGAGTGAACTCGTCTTCCCCTCCTCTCTTCATGCAAAAGGTAAGAAACCAGACGAGGGATCGCCAAAGAACTATATCCTGCTCTGAAGATGGCCAGGCGTTAGGCTGGCCGAAATATTTGCAAATATATATATATATATATATACAAGCATGCAATTTCTGAAAAGTTTTTGCTGTTTTATTTCTCCAGTTAAATCAGTTATTATAATAGTTTTGTTAATGAGTGGAATAATGGAGGAGGAAAATAACACAGCATTTTATTATTAACAATAATTTACCGTTTTTTAAGCCAAGCCTCAGTGAAATATATCTCATTTTTGCCTTTTTCAAACAAATTCGACTCTTCGGTCACTAGTTGCTTGAATCGGCTCCGTTCTCGTGTCATATGTTCTGATATTTGGTAGCTGAGGGCTAGCAAATGAATTATATCTGGCGTTAAAGAAGGATTGGCGTAAAACAGGCTGACTTGACTTAAGATGGTCCTGTTATATGCTGTGATATTTCACTCTTCCACTCATCTAAATTTGTTATTGTTATTTCGTTTAAATAGATTTATTTAACGAGATTACATTATTAATTTCCTTTTAAAATTATTTTGTTAATTTTTTTTTGTTGTTATTTATAAAAGTTATCTAAATATTACTCTTATTTTTTTCAATTACAATTACCCAGAGAAAATTAGGGGGCATTGAGATGGCGCGAAGGAGAGTGGGGCAGATTATTCCATTATTTATATTGGTGAAGTTAGGATGCTGATGCCAGTCCTGTGTTTCTACTATCATCCCTTTGTTAAATCTTAAACAGAACTTTGGGCTTGAGCTAATTTAACAGAGACCTTGGCTAAAAATTCAACATATACATATACTCAAAGGCTAACATATTGTAAAATATATCACATCTCATTATTTTATTGTGAAAAGAAGTTGAATCAAAATAAAAATAACAAATATATAACTGCTTTTTTCAATAAAATGATGAGATGTCGTATATTTTACTTTAAGAATAAAACTTAAGAGTTTCTGAACTACAAAAAAAAAGCCACTTAACAGAGACTCCACTGACTCTCCATACATGAAGCACCAGGCCCTAAGTAGGAAGTCCACCTCTAATAAATACTTTATAAGCAAATACAATCATCTAAAATCAAATACATTTAAATATTTTTTTTTATAAAGAATAATCATTTATTTTTCCTCTCATTACGAAATAATTCAATTATTTCAATTACAAAATCCAATTCCATGGAATACACATCTCTCCATCACTTAAAACTGAATAAAAATTAGTTACTTTTAATTTGACTCCTTTAACTAATAGAAATAATTCATTTTTATTTTCAATTAATCTTGTCATGCATGTGATCATGATGTCAGGGGTGATATTATCATCTTTTTGTAACGTTTCTAATCCTAATGCTGTTATACATTTAAGATGCAATTCTTGTTCTATGTGTTTTGTGCTAAAAAAAATTAAAATTATTATTAAAATTTATTTTAAATCATATGTATGAGTTTTCGACCATAATTTACTTTTGATAATGTAGTAATCTTCGTTCTGCTTCTTCTAATTGTTCAGTTATAAACGTAACTAAAAGGAAAGCTGGACATGAAGATGGCACAATAAATTGTCCAGTTGGAGAGAGCATTAATGGACCAGCCTCTCTGAAAATTCAAGGAATAAATTAATATTTTTTTTTTTTTTCATTTATCCTAAATAAATTTTGAATAACGATTATTTTCCTTTTGTTCATCTTACGTTTCAACCACAAGCTGAAATGATTTAAGACTATCAGGCCATGATCTCGGGTATCCAGATTTGCCTTGATGATCGGATAATGTTGTGGTAAGGCGACGTAATTGATTCTCGTAATCTTGTGCCATGACTTTTGGTTGAAATTTTCTAGAAAGGAAAAGAAATATATATATATATATATATATATATATGAAAAATCTATACTAAAACAGAAATATAAAGGATTCTGAAATCATCAATATATATGTTTGGAAAAAATTTCCACATCAAGATTTAATGGATAAGAAAAATTGATTAAGTACGAATTACATGCCATTTGAAGAGACTATAGCAAAATGCAAGTTTAAATACGAACTTCATTTTCATCTCAAGAAGAAGTCGAAAGAAATATAGGCCTAATTAAATAAAGTGCAAATTCAAAGAATTTATAATTAATGCAGAAAATGGCTGTGTAGAATTGAATAACAGGAATGAAGTGGAATGCAGCCAGGTACCCCCCCCCCCCCAGGAGCCTCTATTAATAAATCAAACTCCTTTGTTGCAAGACGTTACGGTCCACTTTATTGTGCCATCTCGTTGCATAATGAGTTTTTTAGAAAATAGAGTTTTTAATCGTCTGCCCATAAGCCAGTCATATACAATGGCCTATATGTTATATAAAATAACAAAGTAAATATATAGATGAGACTTATACCTGGCTTATTGACAGACGATTAACAAATCTATTTTCTAAAAAACTCTTATGCAACTGAAGATGGCAACAAGTTGGCCGAAACTTCTTGCAACAAAGGAGTTAAATTTAATAATAGAAACTCCTTACCTGGCTGCATTCTGTTATTGAATTTGTAATTTAACTTCAGGTCTTTTACTTTAGTGAGAAATATCCGACCAATATATTAGATTTAAATTCAAATATTACTTCTCATTATATAGGCCTACTACCCCAGAGGAATTTTTTCCCTTTAAAACTTGAATCTGATAGCAAGTCAAATATATAAAATTTTTTGCAAAAAATAATTCAATAATTTTCGAATATTAAAAGAATTTATGGATCAATATATATAATACATTATAAAAAAATAATAAATACCTTCGCACAACTTGGATATCTTTTAACACCCTAGACACAGCTCTTTCATAATTAGGAATCCGCTGAAGGTATATATCTTCTTTGTGCATATTTTTAAGAAACTGAGAACAAATGGAACTCATGGGACATGACATCCAAAGTAGAAGAAGGCCATTTTTAAAAAGTTACTGACATCCAGCCAATTATTGCGAACATCACTGTTGCTAAGCATCACGTGTCCTTCGAGATTCACCCCCGTTTCGTTGCCGAAGATTAACTCACGACCTGTCGGAGTCACAACGCCAATAAAAACCTAATAAATATTATCCTTGGAAAGAAAATGGATGTTTAATTTTTAAAAATTATCAAAAAGAATTCAAGTTATTAGTTATATTCTTATAAAATAAGTAAATAAAAATTTACCAATAAAAGCTGAAACATTTCTGTTAGGCCGAAAAAATACAGAAGCAGATTAATTTGCATTACCAAGAATATTCTGTTTTGTCTTGTCCCGTCTTGTGTTCAAGTTATTCTCGTGATGACCGATCAAGAGAAAAAAGACTTTACCAGGCGACAGTATCCAGCCTCAAGAGTCACACTCAAAAACGAAATAGGATAAGACAAAACGACTTGTCTCAGACAAAATCTGTGTTGAGGGCATTGAAATAGTGGCTACCCAAGTCTACTTTCACACAATTTTGATCCGCAGACAGCCTATTTCTTTTTGTGAATCATTTACTTTTTTTAGATTTTATTTATTATAAAAGATGATGAAGAATATGGCTGTTTTACTTAATATATGGATAGCGGATGGCAGCCAGGAAATAAAATCAGATAAAAAAAATGTTCTGAGAAAGGACGCGACTGGCGTCCGAAACGTCGACAATCAAATAAAAAAATCTGATAGAAATTGAATTTATTTTTAACTAATTTTGTTTGCCATCCGCTATCTTTCTTTATTCAGTCGACTCTTGATAATTCGAAATCCAAAGGACCACAAGAAAAATTCGAATTATCGAGTTTTTGAATTATCAACAAGTTTGAATTATCAAGAGAAAAGAAAAAAATTCGAATTATTAAGAGTTTTTATTATATTTTTGAAATTTATGAGTTTACATAAATTTTATATTTAGGCTTAAGGTGGGCGTCTAGAGGTGCTGATTTTGAGAGTTTCCAGCGGCCACAATTTTGAAGCTATCGATCTCAAATTTTTTTTTTTTAATTAAAGCTATTTAAAATATCTACAACTTATAGAAGCCCTTTTTTCGATTTTCGAAAAAACAATTTTTTTTAGATGAACCACATTAAATAAAAGAAATTTTTTTAAAATTCGGTCTTTTTTATAGCCTAGTTAATTAAATTAATATAGTAATCATTGTGATAAAAAATAATTAATTTTTTTTCCTTTAATTAATTAGCTGGAATCTTTCAAATGAAATGGAATAAAACGCTTGTTTCCCTATGCGGAGAACTAACGCCATCTCTTGCCGCCTAGAGTAAGCAGCTTCTCATTCGGCGTTTAACGATTTTTCGAGACGCGGACCTTAAATAAAAAAATAAAATAATGAAAACGGCATGCTCTACATTCTCGGAGCCACTTGATTAACGAATCCTCAAGAAAAGAGAATTCGCCGTCTCTGGTCCGCTTGCGATTTCCGTGCAAATGACTTGGTAACATTTTTTCTTTATTCTTTAGAATTGTGGACAGGGTTGATGGTGGATTATTGAATGTTTTTATCTTTTTTGAATGGTTTTATCTTTTTTTTTTAACCATTTTCCACTGCTGGGATAATTTTTCTTTCTTCGGACACAGTAAGGGAGACATACTTCTGCCTTGCACTAATGGTAACAAACTAAAGAGAATGAGTAGAAACAGTCGGAGGAAAATTTATACAGGATAAACAGGAAGTTACTTCCGGAAGTCAGGTGAAATTGACAATAGTAAGAAAAACGAATTTTTTCTTTTTTATAGGCCTGATGATGACCCTCAGGGGTTGAAACTGAGACAAGCAGTGCACGCTCGGTCGCCAAGCTATAAAAATCCTTGCAAAAAGAAAAAATTCGTTTTTCTTACTATTGTCAATTTCACCTGACTTCCGGAAGTAACTTCCTGTTTATCCTGTGTAAACTAAAGAGAATTTGGAAGTTAAGCAAGGCTGGAAGTAGGGGAACATTACGCGGAAAATGAGGAGTTAACATTTCTAGGAAAAATTCAAATTATAGAAAGTTCTCTCTCCCTCTTGTTACGAAAAAGATTTCGTGTTAACCAGCGTATTTAAATACTCAGCATTTTTTCAATTTACCGAAGTTTACAGCTGAAGAGTGAGAATTATCGAGAGTCGACTGTACCTTTTATATATATATATATATATATATATGTTCTTGAAGGTTTCCGCGACCGGATGTATGCGAAGACAAGTTTTCTCGGGTTAAGTCGCGTGGGGTGCTGAGATTTACTCGACGTTTCGGCTCTCCTTTGGAGCCATTTTCAAGAGAGAAGGAAGTTAGGAGGTAATGGTGGAGGGGGTTGTTTACGGGGTCGCAGTCTTCCTGGTCCCCAGGTCAATTTGGTGGATGACTCAGTGGCGTGGATTGGTCTCTGAGAACTGGAGGAAGGTTGGGTGTGTGCAATTGTGTTCGGTTTAGGTTGACTACGGGGCCTCAATCTGCCTACTCCCCAAGTCGGTGTGTTGGTGGTGTGTTTGGTGGATGCCTCAGAGGTCTGGGTTTGTCTCTGAGGAATGGACAGTGGTTGGTTCTGTGTAATCGGGTTTGTGTTTGGTTTGGGTTGACTTTGGGGCCTCAATCTGCCTACTCCCCAAGTCGGGGTGTTAGCTCTTGGTTCCCGGGGTCTCAGCCTGCCTACTCCCCAGGCCGAGAGTTACAGTTACAGTTACTCTCGGCCTGGGGGTGGCAGGTTGAGCCCCGGGAACCAAGAGCTAACACCCCGACTTGGGGAGTAGGCAGATTGAGGCCCCAAAGTCAACCCAAACCAAACACAAACCCGATTACACAGAACCAACCACTGTCCATTCCTCAGAGACAAACCCAGACCTCTGAGGCATCCACCAAACACACCACCAACACACCGACTTGGGGAGTAGGCAGATTGAGGCCCCGTAGTCAACCTAAACCGAACACAATTGCACACACCCAACCTTCCTCCAGTTCTCAGAGACCAATCCACGCCACTGAGTCATCCACCAAATTGACCTGGGGCCAGGAAGACTGCGACCCCGTAAACAACCCCCTCCACCATTACCTCCTAACTTCCTTCTCTCTTGAAAATGGCTCCAAAAGGAGAGCGAAACGTCGAGTAAATCTCAGCATCCCACGCGACTTAACCAGAGAAAACTTGTCTTCGCATATATATATATCAATTTCCCAACAACATGGAAAACACTTATTCCTAAACTCCAAACCAAGGCTCACACAAATACAAAGACTTCACACACTCCAAAACTGTCCCGAAACAACAATATCACGTCCCCAAAACAAACACAAACAATCACAAACAAACGTAACATATCCAACAGCAAATCCATCTCAACAAACCAAGCCACGCCCCCAGACCAGGCCCAGCCAACCAGAGACAGCCACGTCACTCCCAAAGCCACGCCCCCAGACCAAGCCCAGCCAACCAGAGACAGGCACGTCACTCCCAAAGCCACGCCCCCAGACCAGGCCCAGCCAATCAGAGACAGCCACGTGACTCCCAAAGCCACGCCCACATGCCCGGCAACAGGTATAAAAGGACCTGCACCTCCGGCTCGCAGTCAGTTACTCTCGGCCTGGGGAGTAGGCAGGTTGAGACCCCGGGAACCAAGAGCTAACACCCCGACTTGGGGAGTAGGCAGATTGAGGCCCCAAAGTCAACCCAAACCAAACACAAACCCGATTACACAGAACCAACCACTGTCCATTCCTCAGAGACAAACCCAGACCTCTGAGGCATCCACCAAACACACCACCAACACACCGACTTGGGGAGTAGGCAGATTGAGGCCCCGTAGTCAACCTAAACCGAACACAATTACACACACCCAACCTTCCTCCAGTTCTCAGAGACCAATCCACGCCTCTGGTCATCCACCAAATTGACCTGGGGACCAGGAAGACTGCGACCCCGTAAACAACCCCCTCCACCATTACCTCCTAACTTCCTTCTCTCTGAAAATGGCTCCAAAAGGAGAGCCGAAACGTCGAGTAAATCTCAGCACCCCACGCGACTTAACCCGAGAAAACTTGTCTTCGCATATATATATATATATATATACTGTATAATAATCTAAAATAATTATATATATTCTTAAATATAATAATAGAAAATGTAACCTTGAAGATTTTTCACAACTTGAGGATGCTGAGAAGCCAGAAGCGTAAAACTTTTTAAACATCCACGAAATATTTGTTCATTCCAACTGCAATCCCAATCTATTCGTATGATACCAAATGTCTCTAAAAGATCATTTTTCAATTTATTAATATCTTTTCTAAGTGGTTCGAATGCTTTATTCCTGGCCATAGCTTCGTTGGCGTTGATAAGCAACCAATCCCTACAAGAAAATTAGTAATAAAATAATTTTTTATTATTTTTATTTATCAGTTAATTCTCATTACCTGAGTGATTCTTTTCCTTTAGTTTTTTCCACTTTTCTTTTCACAATTATTATTTCAGGCGTTTCCTCCTCCTCCTCGAATGGTGAAAAAGGCCTTGAAAATTTAGGGGGCGAACTTTGAATTGGAATTTTTTCAATATAGGTGGTTGGTAAATCACAAGTTTTTAATATTGTTATTACAGTTCGCCGAATATCGCCATCAAATAGTCTAATTTTAACTGATTTAAAACGTCCTGAAAAATGAATGTTAAAAATAAACTATCCGATTAAATATTTTAAGAAGGATTACCTTTAAATTTATCCTTTGTAATTGGATCTTGAGATCTTAAATAAAATTGAATTTCTGTCGGTTTAATTGGTCTATTTTTTTTAACAGTTTCTAAATATGAACTTAATTGTTTTAATGAATTTTCGTTAATCGACTAAAAATAAGAAAATAATTATAGATACTTTTTAAAGATTTTTTTTTTAATGAAAAAAAAATTACTCTCTCATTAGGATGTTGGCCAAAGAGGTCGGGATGAACGGAGAAATAAAAAGGCCGAAGAGCCGTTGATATTTCATTTGAACTTAAATAACGGAGTTGTCCAAAAAAATCAACATGGTGCATAAATTTACGCCTGAAAAAAAAAAAAAAAAAATTAAAAATGTGGCAAAACAAATTCCTCAAAATTAAAAACAATTGAACATATATATGAGGCATTCCAAGCCAAATCGAACGGTTTGAAAAATAGTTGATTTTGAGGTTGTGGCTGTGATGTGATTATAGTGGAGAATTGGAGATATCAGCCGAATTGGGATTGTCCAGGTTAATAAAACTCCCAGGATAAGACGTTTCGGCCTGAATTTATTTGGCCATCTTCAGTTATCGGGAATTATACACATAGTGCAAGTGCACATGTGATCAAATCAGGACTCACAATCCCAATTTGGCTGATATCTCCAATTCTCCACTACGGTTTGAAAAATTTCAATTTTTGATTTCCTCCTTTTTTTGATATTTTTTAGTATCCCTTAAAAAACTCCTGGTATATTTTGAAATTTTTGTGATCATCAGTTCAAAAAATATCGAATTTTGAAAAAAAAAAAAAAAAAACACCCTCCAGAAAAATTATTCAAAGAAATCAATTGTATTTTTTTCTTGAAAAACACACAAAAAACAAAAAAAAAAAAAAATAAAGTGGGAAATTAGACCATTTTTGTAGAAGTTATGAGCAAAAAACCAAAAAAAGGTTTTTTCAAAATTCGTTATTTTTGAACCGATTTAATCACCTGTAGTACAAAGACATTGGGGATGGAAGACAATCAGAGAAATGAATGGAATAGATAAGCGTACATCGATACAAAAAAAAAAAAAAAAAAAAAATACAGACGGTGAACAATATGATATTTCTGCAAAGTAGTTTGTTTATATAAAAGGCTGTGTCACTCTGAGAGATGCAGAGAGCTACAGGAGAAACAAGTAAAGACTGAACGGACACCAATTGAGCAAAACACTCTTGGACAAAACATCCAAGAGCAAAACGTTTTGCTCAATGTCAACGCACACCGATTAGGCAAAAACTCTCAAAGACAAAACATTTTGTTCAACGATGTCGATGCTCAATTGTGTTTTGCCTCCACGGCGTGCGATGACGCATAGAATAGCATTGAAAAAACAGTTTTAGTCAAAAACGTTTTGTTCAAGAGCGTTTTTGTTCAATTGGTGTGCGTTCAGCCTAAGTGAAAATGAAAAAAAGGTGGGAAAGAGGTCAAATAAGTAAGCCGAACAAGAAATGGTGCCATTTCTGGATATTTTGTAAACTAATTCTGTAAGAAATGGAACTTTTCTAAACGGACAGAAAGGCTTTGCGATTGGGAATAAATAGACATACTCGAAGGTTACATTTATTATGTCAACTAAAAAATAGTTATGAAATATATATATATATCACTTTTCGCAAACTATATAAAAGATTGATAAGTTTAGATAAATTAATTAAAATATTTTATACAAAATTGTTCTATTCATCTCTATGACTAACTTTTGTTTGCAAATTAATATTTTGTTATTTTAAGTTACATTAAAAATTTATACAAGGTAATTTATGTAATGATAAAAATGATAAGAATTTCTATTTGAAATTCTTTTAAATCCCAAGGATTAAAGACCCTCTTTATTTAATTAAACTGATAATAATAGTAATGATTTTATTAAAAATTTACAAACCATTTGAATATCGATACCATTTGGGTAGATTATAGAAAGTAGAGCTGCTGGCGATGTTTTGTTGAGTTGATCGAATGATAAACTGAAGGTTAATAGAAAAAAAAACAAACATGGGACAAGAACAAGCAAGGTTGTTTTATTGTTTGTTTAATTTACGCCATATCTTTATTCTCTATCTCCTTTTCCACTCTTATGTCATCGAATCAAATTTTAATCAAATACTCGAGAAAATAAATGATCCGGAATTTATACCCGGGAATTTTGAATTATTATTATTTTTTTGATTATTCTTTAACAACAATTAAACTGATTTTTAAATTCTTAATTATATCAAATTAAACTTTAAACAAAATAAATTGTTAAAATTTTATTATAATATATATATGTATATTTGTTGATTAATTAGAAGGTAGAACAAATTTATTTCAAACAAAATTTCATTAGAATTATAAGTAGAAATGGCAATGGCAAATAGGAGAAAATGTATTAGAATTTTTAGGTACTCTTTTTAGATTGCTCCAGGAATTAAATATTTCTGAGGGGATAAAAAAATACATCTGAAAATAAAAAAAAGTCAAAAAATTTAGTTTGAAATGAATGAAGGGCAATGCAAAGGTAACCAAATTAAAGCCAGTAAAAATTTGCTATTTTTAATTTGGCTGCCTTTGGATTACCTTTAATCTTCTTCTTTCCTCGCCTTATTCCCAAAGTGCGGGATCGGCGGACCTTGCTTCCATTGCTGTTGTCTACGACAGGCCAAGCTCGGTCATATCCCTGGAGGAAGCCAAGTCTTCTAGGTGCTCCTCTGCGTTGTCATCCGAGTAGCCCCATATCGTACCCCTTCCTCCCCAGACGGTAGTGGCGCGTACATGTCCAAACCAGCGGTGACGCTGGACAGTGATTGGCGCTATACCAAACCTGCTTCTGATAGTATTGGGGATGTGGTTAAATCTAGTGACATCAAGTGACCATCTGGCCATCCGCATTCCCATCACATGCAGCTTCTCTTTGTGGAGGCCCATGTCTCAGTCGAATATATAGCAACCGTCCGGTAGATTGCTGACTTTAAATAAGTCGGTCCCAAAGGATTCCGGAGCATTCTCTCCATTTAAGCCAACTGGCATTTATACGCCCGGCAATCTCAACCGTTGATTCCCATCATCACTGACCCTCGAGCCAAGATAGAGATCACCTTTAGTACACGTAAAAAATCAAAGCCTGCAGATGCTTATAGAATTCTCAGATGTTACAGTTCATACAATTAGTCAATTATTGTCAAAAAAGCACAATCTTCTTAGGTAGTTTTCACAAACATCAAGGATTAGGCTTGTTATTGCCTTTTTAATTCCTTCCTTCTCAGGCGAAAGTGAATCTCTACAAGAAAAAGCTTGACAAGCTCTGCTAAAGTTATAAATTCTGTTAGGAAAATTAAATTATTATTATATATATATATTATTTAGAATAAAACGAGATGTTTTAAATGGTTAATATATCTGCTTTCCAAAGCAATGGGAAAACTTTATTATCATACCCCCCCGCCGCGCGGCCCCCCCCGGGCGGGCGGGGCGCGGCGCCGCCCCCCCCCCCTCCCCCGGCGCGCCTTTTTTTATTTTTTTTTTTTTGGAAGTGTAAGAAAGATATTTAATGAAAGGGAGGGGAGGGGAGGGAAAAAAAAAAAAAGAAGGGTTATGTGTGTTTATGTAGGAAGGTTCACTCCCCCTTCTCTTCTCCTCCCCCCCGCCCCCCCCCCCCCCCCCCCCCCCAGGAGGGGAGGGGAGGGTCAAAAAAAAAAAACCCCCCTTTTTCCCATCCATTTTGTTGATTTTGTTTTTTTATATGAAGAAATTTGATTATAATTATTTTTAAAAAATATTTAAAATAATAAAATTAATACTATTTTCCCCCCACCCCCAAATACATATATAAATTGAATTTTAAATGGTTTATTTGAAAATTTTGGATTTTTATAGAACATATACTTACATATTTACATACATACATTTTTCCCATTTCATTTTTATATATATAGATTAAGTATACATTTTACATGTTTAATACATTACAATGTTCGGCTTCGAGCGAATGCTCCCAATACTAACCAATGAGTGTAGTAAATGTTTTTATAATAACCTAATTATATAATTATTTACACTTTGGTTTTGCATTCGTACATAATCCTATTTATATTATCGTGTAACATATTTTTAAAAGCTTAATTAAAGCTGGGGTTTGTGTATCTTTTTCTTGAATTAAATTCACTCGATATATATATTGGGGTTGTTGTTACGATTGTAAAAAGTTTTGAAGATAGCTGACAAAGGAAATTTTAACGTTATAATTTCAAATATGAAAACAATTAAACAAATAAAATATCCAAATCCCAAAAGCAAAAATGCACCTTGTAAATGTTCAAATTCCAATGTAAAATCAAACTTTTCATTTTTCATTCGATTATTTTTTATCAAATCACCCCACCAATAATCAATAAAGCCAGCTTCAAACAAATTTGAAATTGTTTTTTGATAAATCGATTGAAACCAACTGACTTCCTTAAAAAAGAAACCAATATAATAAGAGATGCCGACAAAATTTGTTAGTTCATAAACTTTTAAAGGAAATGCCATTTTAGTTTTATTATACCGGATATAAAAAGATTCATCGATAAATCCGATTTGTTTACCTAAAAGAATTTCATTTAAACATCCATACACTTCGGTTTTATAAATCAACTGTTTTTTTAATATTATAGACATATCTACTATTGCATAAAGAAGATCATCTATTGGTTTACGAGTACAAAAATCTAAATGTTCAATAATATCCTGCAAGGTTGCGATTTGTTTTTCAAAACCAGGTTGAACGATAAATCCAAATAATAAGGATTGATATGCTTGATTAATTAAAAAACCAAATAGTATTGAGAAAAGAAAAAAACATCTAAAATGTAAAGAGCGAGGGGTTCTATTCAAAGACATGGATAAAAAAATGCTTAAAGTATTAGAAAAGATTCCGGAGATATTCATAAAAAATTCCAATTCTCTTGGGCCAGGCCAGTTATTGGATTTAGTGATGTTGGTAAGAATAAAGGAAATTATGATAATAAAGAAAAAAGAAAGAAAGAATAGAATCCAGAGCTGAGGAGAAAATTCGATATAAAGACTTTTCCATTGAGGTCTTTTTTCAGCTAAAGGAACAAACCAAACCAAAGCTGACGGTGTAAACAAGCTAGCGTAAATAGCACGAAGTTTACTAAAATATCGGTAATCCACAATCGGCAAACCTCCACAAACGATATCATATTTATCTACTAAATCATTAAAAAGCAATCTTAAATTTGTCTGATTCAATAAATTCAAACGATATTTGATATTTTGATGTTTCGCGATTGCTTTCAAAAGGGTGATATCAAATCCCTCGTTTATGTTTTCGTTTGGTGAATCAATTTTTAATTTTTCTGATAAGACATAAGGGACAAGGTTAAAACATTGTAGATTTATATAGCATTGGTTAAAGTTGTGTATTTTTTTATGGTATAATGATCTGTTTTTAATATGCCAGCCATTTATTGAAGTCCATGTATTGATTAAATGGAAATTATTTGTATTTGTGAAACAATCTTCCTCAGGTGCGAATTTCGGAAACCAACTTTTGGCGAGAACCTAGAAGAAAAAAAATTGTGTTAAATAAGAAATTGAAAATATATGAATCCAAGATACAGAGATATAATTTTTATAGTCTCTTCAGCATTTGAGGACCTTTAAACGAGTATTTAAATTAATTACGATCAAGGGCGGATACATGGGGGGGGGGGGGTAAAGAGGGTAATTAGCCCCCCCTCGTTATTTGAAAAAATATTTTTCTTGGAAATTAAATTTTTTTAATATAAAATTTTAAAATGAATACTTACATATTTGATTTATATATATATATTTTTACTTTCTCTTACTTATATATGTAATATTGCGATCGTGTCAAATCAAAAAAGATTCGATGTCAAGGATATTGATGGAAATACTCGTTGTGGAGGGCCTCTGATTCCAAAAAAGTGGGTCTCTAAAAATAGTCTGTCAGGGTGAGTGTTTAAAAGTTGTGTGATGTGCGACCAGTCACACCAGGCAAAAAAATCCCCCCCCACCCCCGAAAAAAAAAATTTCTCTGGAATACATCTTCTATGTTAGTAAGAGAATGATTTTTAGGGGTGTGGATGCAACACACCTGTCAATCTTGAAATTTTCAACAAAGTAGGATTCGAAAATATAAAAATTTGTACCTGATTCGGGTTATTTATATCCGTATGTATAATAATACCATTTATAATCCACCATTCAATCATTTTATTTAAAATCATTTCGTTTTCTTCATCGATTAATTTTTCCGTTTCATTTTCAATTAATAAAACAATCAAAAATAGAGATAAATTATTTTTATCATAGAATTTATTTAATTTGTAATGATCTTTGGGTTTTAGAAATAAAATATATCCTGAGACTGGAAATTTGGCTAATGAAAGATCTTCATGTTTAAGAACAATTTTTGGATATTGAATTTTTTCAATCATATGTTGAACAAAATGATCACTTTCGTCGCCGTTAATGGAAAAAATCAAAGGTAAATCGGTTTTGGTAATGAAATAACTCGAAATAATCCCAAAAATGCATTGCGACATTATCATTAAAGAGGAATTAGAAGGGAGAAAAAATTCTGATACCTCCTGCATTTTGACAGAAAACCAAATAAATGTCAAAACCATTATAGTCATAATTTATTTAGTTTTTTAAGTAAGTAATCACTATTTGCTTTTCTATTTTTATATTTACTTTAGATATTATACTTTTCTAAATGAAACATTAAATAAAATTATTATCATTCAATATACTGTATATATATATATATATATATATATATATATATATAGTCAATAATGCTATACAGCGACGTCATTTGGCAAATGCCCCCCCCCCCCCTCTAACCCCCCAAGGTTTTGGGAGAAAATAGTAAATTCTGAGCTTAGCCCCTACATACAAAAAACCCCCACTCCTTAAAAAATTTTCAACTCACATTTTATATGAGAGAAAGCATCTCGAAAAACAATCCGCGAATCTGAATTGGATATCCAACTCCTCAATGAGAGAGAAAAGTCTTGAGAAAGATCATTATTGTGATCAAGATCTAAAACAATTAAAAATTTATATTAAAAAAATAAGTAAAATATGTTAATATAGAGATATCTTATAGTATAGTGTGTTCCTAAATAACATACAAGGGAATGATCCTTTATTTTATTTCATAACTAAAATTTTATATAAACAAACATAGGTCCACAACAACTTCGTTGCCGATCTACAGGATGTTGAAATTTCAGTTTTAAATTTATAGCTCCTTCAATTTTGGAGATATTTTTCTGAAATTCGGAATATAAGTTACTCTGTAGCATCTATGGGCATGCTAAATGTTTGCAAGAATTTATAGCCAGTTATTTTTTCAGGAATGCTTTTTCCCCCTAAACCAATTTGCGGTGCGTGGCTAGAAGATTTTAAAATGAATGTTCTATTTTGTTTAGTTAATTTTTGGTCTCTTGTAGTTTGTTCTTATCTACCACCGTTAAAAAAATACGTTTCTCTGTAATGTTATTATTATTATTTGAAATTCCTATCAGGATCCCCGTTTATTTGCCCGAGGTACTTGCTTGCACGAAGACACACACCTCAACCCCTTGAAGTTACATCATTTCCTATCTCTAACTCCTCGTCCTGAAATCGTCTACTAATCCTTATTTCTAGTTCCACCCGGTTCCTTTTATTCACCCTCTTTTATGCTAGGGAGGATGTCCTAGTTGAGGAGGGACTCCCTCAGCACCGGCGTGTAGCCTACTCCTTTCGAAGAATGCATCATTGAGAGGGATCCGTCTTTACATCCCTTCCACAGGATAATTTCATACTGTATTTCAGACAAACGTATTTTTCCTTGATAACGTTGAAAGATACGAAAAAAGAGCAAGAGAGCAAAAATTTTCTAAACGAAACAGAACATTCGTTTAGTAATTTAGAATCTTCCGGCCTCACACCGCAAAAGTTCAGAGGAGTCTAAAAAACAATTTGAATTTCCAACATCCTGTAGATCTGTAACGAAGCACTTTAGGACCTATGTTTATATGAAGTTTTAGTAAATAAGCCAAAGAATCATCTCCTTTCGTGTGTGCTCGTTATTTTGAAACTCCTTATATTTAAGAATATACTATCTGTATCAGCCAAAATTATAGACCTTAGCAGTCAACAACTGTTACAGAGCTATGAAATTAACACTCGGATCTTTGTCTTTCAAATTTCTTAGGTAATTGATCAATCTTATTAAAAAACATTTAAAATAAATAAACATCCATATCTCTAATCACGTCTCCAAGTTCTCTAGGGAGGGGTCAGAGGTCTAGTGAACGTATACTTTTGCATGGTACAGAAAGTATTATTTAATATTATATTGTCAATGATTTATGTTCCAAATTCTTTACACTACCTTTTAGAGCAGAAACGCCTCTTTTTCCATCCAAAAGGCTTTCTTAAGATATAACAACATTAGAAACATTTTTTCTTCTATCAAGAATACAATATTTCTTTTTTGCCTAATATAACAATTGACTTCAGGGCAGTATCATCTATTAGATGATATTGTACTGCCCTGGAGTCAAATGTCACACTAAATGTTTTTTTTTCTTCATACTCTCTTCATCCAGTTAATTTCATATACAATTTTGGGGGTTTTTTCAAAGACTGTAGAAAATTATGTTTGCTTCTTCTTCATGACTCTGAAAAGTAGAAACCATAGAGGGTTCTACTCGGAAGATTTCCATCTGTAAACATTAAAAAAAACGCAAAGTTAAAAGAAAATTAACTATCATTCATTCATTAAATCTATAAGTTTTAACAGATTTAAGGGATTGATTAAATTTATAGTCCAAAGATTTATGCAAAAGATAATTATGATCAATTTTTTATAAAAATCCCTTACCTTATAAATCAAAATGAATTATCTGAGATTTTTATTTGATTGATTAAGATAATTTCATTAAATGAATCTTTAAAAATAGAGATCATAAATGATGGAGATTATAAGGATTTAAAACCTTTTAAGAAAAATGCCATATTTGATTATTGGTGAGTATTGGCAACGATTATTTGTGAAGTACAAAGTATAGCCAACATAATATTTTTTTCTCTCTTTCAAGGTTGCTCTCTTTCAATGATTCTTAATTATTTAATTGGTAATTTAAATTAATTTAATCGTTCAGGATAAGAATTAAAATAAAGTAAATAGAAAATTATTTGGAAACTGAAATTTCATCTCACTCTTGGGAAAGAGTAAAAATATAAAATTAATTAAAAATTACTTCAATTAAAAAAAATGTATTTTATTTTTTTAAAATAAGTTTAAACAAGATAAACATGTTAGGAAAATAAGCTATTTAAAATAAATAAATATAGTCTTTTTATTTTTATCATGCCTTTGTTGGCAATAAACTATATAAGCTGGGGCTGGGCGCAACTAACATCACAACAGAAAATCATCTGAGTCGAGTGAAAACGTCAATTCCTAACTTCATATAATTTCCGCTGATAGAGTACAAAATATTTACAGTTATTAAAATACCGGTAAAATTATGAGTATTAGTGCCTTATTGGCATTAAATAGTTCCGAAAGAAATAAAGAAGATCTTCTAGATATAATGCCTGGATTGAATTGGAATAGGTGAGTTGAAAAAAATTAAAACTTCTTCCGTCTCTTTCTACTCTTTCATGAGGTCAATTTATACGCCATATTGATTAGGAAATTATTTACTTTTTAATATTAAATTTTCATTTTTAAAAGAATTATGAATTATTATTATTTGACCTTTTTAGGTTTTATATAATTAGAAAGATTTAAAATATTTTTAATTAATAATTTTTACTAATCTTTTTTTTTTCTTACCTAATTTTTTCTAATATTTTTTAAATTATAATTAATAATCCTAATCTTACGATTTTTTAATAATATCTTTTTAATTAAAATGTTATCAAAGTCTTTCATTAACGTATCGAATCACTAATTTTATTTAAACATAAAATTCTCAAATTTTGTGTAAGCCTAGAAAAAGTTAAGAGAATTTTGGTGAAGTTTCATAACAAATAGGGGAAAAACGTGGTGACCTGTATAAATATTTATAACCATCTGACATAAATTGAAAAAAATTTTTATTTTTTTTTTCCTTTTTTTGCAAAGTTATGAAATTTCATCACCAAAATTTGAAGAAAAATTATTACCACTTGTATTTTTCCTCAAATTTTGATAACTTAAAAAATAACACTGAAAATTACGATCAATACCCAGCCTACTGATATGCATTAAAAAATCAAAGGCCTCTTTTTTTGTAATAAATTGGTCCAGTGGAATTTTGATAAAATTTGACCACAGAGATCACAGTGAAATTTATGATTGAGGATATGGTATCCTAAGATAAATTATTTGGAGAAAATTGCAAAATTTTTAAATATTGAATCATTTTATATTAGCAACTTTCACTTACAGAATCTAACTCATGAGGGCTCCACATTTTAATAGTAAAATTTTAATTATTTTCCTGAATAACGGGGGGTACATTTTAAAGAAATAATTATTTTTGGGTTGATCCAATTTTTTCCGTCTCGGAATGTTTTGAGAAAAGATATTGTTACTTTCTCTTACCTATATATGTTAATATATAGAGAGAAAGTATTGGATTAACGTCAAAAATTCGATGGATATACAGGTCCCCTGAATCCAAAAAAGTGGTTTTTGCGATATGGTCTGTCTGTCTGTGTTTCTGTGAACAAAATTCTCAAGAACGAAAAGTGCTAACAAGTTGAAATTTTACATTTAAGTTGGGCACTCCCCAGGCAAGAAAATCGATCAAAAAGTACTGGTAACCTAACAGGTACAGGTACAGGGGTGGCCACACTTGATGATACTTAGAGCCGTTTTGAAAAATCGAAACTTTTTAAAAGCCAAATCGGAAAAAAATGCGCCTCTTTGTGGAACCTAAGTTTTCCGCTCTATGGGAAATTTTGTTTTTGTGGAACCAAATTTATGCAATTTTTTTAATTGAGCCGCAATGAAACTCAAAAAGAGCCTCATGTGGCTCGCGAGCAGCCGTTGATATAGATCATATCATATTTAAGAAATAGAGATATCTGAGTTTTTAAGATCAAATTTCTATTTATGCAAAATAATGAATATTTCATAGACTATACTATTTAAATATTTTCACAAGTTTCTTTATTCTTTTTCTCAGAATATATTTAATATCAACTTTTGGACTATATGACCAAATTAATTAACGTGATATTTTCTCAATTATATTCTCAAATTTAAATAAAAAAAAAAAACATTTTACAACAAATAAGCATCCAAGCGCTTTAATTTTGGCTGCTCCTGCTTTCTTTATTATTTATTTTGTATTAGTGATTTGTTGACTCCTTTCATTCATTTTCATTTTGAATGACCTTACACTAATATTTATTTGGCCAGCTTTCATGTTGACTACATTAAATTTATTTATTTAATATTGAAAAAAATTACAAAAATTTCCAAGACCTTTGCTTACTTCATTCAATGTACTAACGATTCATTGTCCTCAAGATATATTTGTTTATATTTAAATCATTTTTTTTTAAAATAGAATTTCATTTTTTTGTGTTGATATTAACTTTCATATCAGTCTTGAACTTTATTTTTTTTATTTATTCACATTTTCATTATCAGAAGATAATTTTTTTTTAAATACCAATGTTCCTTTTGAATTTTTTTTTATTATTTGTTTTTTTGGGCCACCAGATTTTTTAAATGACATACTTTCATGAACGATTTTTATTTCATTGGGTCAAAAAAAATTATTGAATGAAAGTGTGGAATTTTTATTTTCTTCGTCAAATTTAGTTTTCATTTATAAAACAATTGAGAAATTAAAGCAATAATTATGATTTCTTAATTGTAATCGTATTTCTATATTCCATCAAAAGTTCATATTCCAAACATTATTATTGTTTATATTTAATATAAGAACCCGAAATTATCCCTTTATCTTTTTCCCAGAAATTAATCTAATAAGAAATTTTTCAAATTAATATTTTGTTTGAGATTTACTTATATTATTAATTGGTTTCTTATTTTTCTGTATCTACAGAAAAACCTTATCACGCATATGAACCCTTTGTGATAATGATCAAATTCTAGGGAACCCTCCAGTCTTGCTCAAAATTTATATTTTAGCCGGAATTTTTAAATTGTTTTCCTAGCTGCCAAACAGGGACTAATGTTCCTCCCCCTTTTGTTTACATTCACTATTTTAGTCTAAATACTATCATAGTTTCTGTGTACAGAAGGCTCCACAAAGTTCCTGATGTGCTCGAGAGTGGAGCCTTGAGCTTAGGCAACCCAGATGAGCTAAGCATTTTAGAAATGTAGTCTTAAAAGTATCTTTCCCCCTTCAGTTGCATTAAAAAAAAGATGATTGGTTTGACCCAGCTTAAGGATCCATCTTTAAAGAGATCAATCAATCGGCAGAAAGTTCAGTTTCTTCCGATTTCTATCTCTTTAAAGATGCAAACTATATGTGAGACCAACTCTTCAGGACCTTTTCTCTAAGAAAACCATCAAAAGTCCGACATTTCTTTTGAAAATAAATTTTGATTAATTTCTTAACGGAATTCTTAAAAGACAAGACTATTTTTCAACAATAATACTTTGAATAAACAAAAATTACATTCAAAAACTTAACTAGAATTTGAAATTAATTAAGAAATTTATCAAAATTAGAGCAACCAATTTTT
>JAKCPI010026213.1:0-24972 GCA_023213315.1 Euborellia annulipes | reverse complement strand
AGGAAACCCAATTTCCTTGCGGTAGATTTAATCACAGAAGAGATGTGGTTGCTCCAGGAGAGATCAGATGTAACTGTCACTCCCAGAACAGAAAATGAATCTTTGAACTCGAGACTATTATTGCTGTAAATAAGGGAGGGCAAATCCTATTTTTTTGTCTAGAAAGTACAGATGGCCACCACTCTACCCACTACACCAAGGTCCGAGGGCTATATAACATTTATAACAGAATAAAAATATATAAATATGAGGCTTATAAGTGTTATAAGTGATCTGATAATGCCAGGCCTTGAGACTAGCCTGCCATCTTTTGCAAGAGTGCTGAACTATTTGGCCGTTAATTTTTTAATAAATATAATATTTATTTTTGACTTGGTCACCACTTTATATAATTATTATAAAGTTGTATTTTTTAATTTGTAAAATGGGGATGTGGTTTAAATGTTAGTTTTCGAGGTCTATTCATTTGAATAAGATATTAATATTCACTAAATATCTCGAGTTGGAGTTGACTAATCATAGGAATATTTAACAAGTTTTTTTGTAAGTTTATTTATTGAGCCAAACGTCCCATGGTCCCCGGCAATCGATCCCGAGATCCCTAGCCTATCCGTGCATCAGTGTGCAACAAATACTTCACATTTCCCTATATGGCTTGCATTTCTCTACGGAGAGAATTGAAGTAAGAAATCTTTAAAGAAAAATTTCTCACTTGTCAGCCGCTTGTTTTGAGTTAGCGGTATTGTTTATAGTTAAATGTTTGGGCGATTGGCTCACGAACAAATAAAATAAACACACACAAAAACTTATTTAAGTGCTTTAAATGGCCTCAGATGATGTTTATAACTTTTCCTTGGTAGTTATTGCATGGAAAGGAGTACCTCAAAGAATCTTAAATTGGAATAATATAAATTACCTGTTTATTAGCCAAAATTAAAATTGGTACATTTGCAAGTCGTTCATCTCCAAGTAAATTTTTCATTTCTTTTCCAGCTAATGATAAAAGTTCAGGTTCTGAAGCATCAACGACAAAAACTAAAATATCAGTATCCTGAAGGAAATTGCTCCAATATTTTCTGACATTATCTCCTCCACCAACTAAAACAATAAAATTATATTAATTGGGAAATGAATAATATAACAAATTGAAAAATAATTATATTTTATAGAAGAAAGTGGTTTGTAAATTAAATAATCTGATGAGGTAATAAAATTAAATTTAAAAGAATTCAAAATAAGTCTATTTGGCGATGTTTTAGGACCCCATTTTCGAACGCTCTTCCGACTTATTTCCTCTGAGATAAAATCAGTGAACAATCCGTGTTGCATTTGACGAATTTTTGAAGAGAGAGAGCCACAAGTCGCCTAAATATTGCCTAAGTGTAAATGCGTCTTTAGAAAGCCAATACAACTCCGACTCTGGCTCCTTAGCTCTAATTAGAATGAAAGAAGAGAAAAGAAATGAAACCAAGACTTTCTTTTCTCCCCATGCCTTTATTCACGAGAATGTGATGTAAATTGTTTTTCAAGATACACTTACTTTCCCAGAAGTTGAGAGTATTATTGCCATTTTGGAGACAAGAAACATGGAAGCCTTCAGTTGGCCTGATATCCTCATAAGCTTGGCTTGTGGCACTTGTTAAAGTTGTAAGTTGAGAGATTATTGAGCTCTTCCCAGCACCTTTCAGTCCCAAAACAAGTATCCTTCGTTCTGGATTGTCTTCCAACTAAAAAAAAAATATATAAAATTTAAATTCGTCAAAGGAAGAAGGAAAAGACAAGTCATGAGAAATAAAAAAATACATTTATAATTACCCTAGAAACATCTTCGAAGCCTTCATCAATACTTTTAGCTTCTCTTCGTTTCCAGTAACGATAAAAAATAATTGCACATGCACCAATTCCCAATCCAGAGCCAAAGACAAGAACTGATCGAGGAGAAATATGCTAAAAAAATACATTTTATTTTTATTAAATTATAAGATAATTCAAGTTTATTAAATTATAACTCGGAATTAAAAGAGGCTACTATTTATATCAGGATAAATTTGAATTTGACTTTTCAGTAAAATGACAAAAAAAGTGCTTTTGACATAAAAATTTATTCTTCGGCTAGAGTTCGGACTAATTGAGACCCATTCTTGGATTTAAATATTTTCCATTAAAAATTAAAAAATTTTATTTTAAAATAAGACTCACTAATTTACTAATATAAAAACCCATAATATTAATATTAATCACTAGAGAAATAAATATTTATAAATTACCTTCATTTTGTTTAAAATTATGTGAGAATGATATTGAAAACAAGGAATAGTGTTAGAGTAATTAGATTACAAAACATTTATCATTAGAGCTGTAATGAAAATATAGTTCATTATTTTAAAAGAAAATGAATGTATTTATTAAATTATTCTTAATAATAAAATACCTTGAATATTTCTTTTATAAAGGTTATATTATGCATTTGAATGTCAAAGTGATGGTTAATTATTTTCTTTTGTATATTCAAAAATTATTGAATATATTTTTAATAAATCCATCTCATTAATATTTATTTTAATTACATTTGAATTTAATTGAAGAATTTATTATATTTTTATAATAACAATAAGAAATTAATATTAAATATTAAATTATCTGAAAGAAAACTCCAGAAGACAGTTGAATGACAAGAATGCCAACTGAAGTTATAGAAAATCCCCAGCAAGCAGATTGAATTTATATTAAAATTAATAAACCAAATAAGTTTATATCGTTTTTCTTTTAATAGACTCTTTATTATATTTTTCCTTATTTTATAATATTATCAATATATTACAAAAATACAATTCAATTATTTAGGGATATTCATTCCGTTAAGTTGTTTTTGAAAGTTGATTGTCAACAGATTGTCAATTTGACTTTTTACTGTTTTCCGATATCATTCTATTATTATTTTAAGCCTCTTTCAGATATTTAAAAGAATGATTTAATAATAATTTTTTATTAAATACATTTTCTGATGGTATCCATTGAAACATGGGTGAAATCGACGACGCTCCGTCCTCTAACGAGCCCGTTCTTGCCAAAGCTTCTAGCATAGATGAAAGTGATCAAAAGCCATTAATTGTACAAATTCCACGAGTGGCAGCCAGAACGATCACTGGATCTGCAAATGCGTTGAATAATAATGCTATTGATTGGTAATTTAAACATTAAATCTATCAATAATTTAAATTTTAAAATTAGAAATTTAAGTCTCCCAAAAACTTTCACCAATTTTTTTCTTTTTAATTTAAATAATTTAACCCTCTACATAATTTGGTGTGATAATATTATTTTTGTATTCTAATGAATTTATAAATAAAGTTGTCAATATATTCATCTTCTTCTTAGTGTTTGTCCCTTTCAGGTTTTGCTCTCATCGAAAATCGTCACCATTTTGGTCGGTTGCATCGTCGCCGGGCTTTTTTTTTTTACCCTAATATCATTACTGATACTCTGCAGACACCTTGTTTTTGGTCGTCCTCTTTGCATGTTTCGCATAGACACAAGTTGGTCGCGCTTTTTGAGACGTATGACAGATGGCCATACCACCTCGATCTCCCCTCTCTTATTCTTTCCTAAATGAGAGCAATTCCAAATACGCACCTGATTTCAGGTTTCGAATTTTGTCGATCTTGCATATTTCCACCATCTTAATATTTTCATCTACATGACGGATGGTGCAGGACCTCTTCGAGTTTTTTTGATTGTTGGTCAACATTCGGTACCTAAGAGCGCTTCCGGCTGGACCCGTTACTGCCTTTCAAGTATAATGAAATTTTCTTGTGCAAAATCTTGGCTTCACTTTTCCATTCCATTTATGTTGTTGTGCGAAACTGCCTTTTGTACGATAACTTCCATGAATATAAATTGAGATCCAAGATATTTAGATCTTGCGATCTTATTTATTTGCGCGCTCTCTTTTATTACTCATTTGATCACCGCATTCCATATAATCGGCCTTACTAATTTTAAGTTGCAGCCCATCTTACAGGCCCTAATTTCCAGAGCTCGCTCTAATTAACGTTGGCTTGTCCTAGTCTCGTCGGGGTCCAGGATGGTCCAAGAATGTAATAAACTGTAATCTTCTTGCCACCGCCATACAGGTGATAAACAGGAGAGGTGAACATTGGCGTGGATGTGGTGGGTTCTACGTTCCTGTTCCAGGCCTTGGCTTTACTACATATTTTTCAACAAATTTTCGAGCGGCGTCGATTTCTTCAACTGTACTAGTATCCAAAATGTTAATGTTTTTAAAAAATGTTTGAAATTTCTTTTACAGGGGTTATCATGGCCTATTAGCATATGGATCTAATTATACAGTCGTTATAATCGATACTCAAAATATTCAACCAATACAATGTCTTGACAAACACAAAGCAATTGTCAATAAGGTAAATGATGATATTTAATTTTTTGAAGAATTTTTTATAAATCATCTTTTTCTACACAGGTATTATGGAGTAAACCCTCATCAAATATTGACATTTCTAAATCGAAATCCATTGATCTAGTCTCAGCTGATACCACAGGTCATATAATCATCTGGGATATTGTTTCTGCCGAAACTAAAGGGATTTTACAAGAGGGCTCAAAACCAATACAAGGTACAATATTATTGAACACAGATAAAAAATATATAGTTTTCTTCTTTTGCAAATCTTTATCTCTTTGCTTATAGAAATGATAATATGAAATCTAAATCCAGAACTTGTGCTTATCCCATCACTAATAGACTTTACTCAAATTAAGTTGTCATTATTTAAAAAATTATTGGTTTTTTTTTTTAAACACTCACACTTTTTTCCCACTCACTCTCACATTCACTCACACATACACACAGTCTTTTCGGCAACTTAGGCCATTTAAGACTTTTTTTTATAAAAAAAGTCTTAAAATTCACACTTTTTTCTCATTCACACTCACACTCACACACGCTTTCACACAGTCTTTTCGGCAACTTAGGCCATTTAAGACTTTAGACGATAACCGTTGTAATTAATATATATATATTGTGGGTTCAGGCATTTCTATTTAAGCCATCTGGTATCCAAATGGCTTAAATAAAATCGGACTGCCTGGGTCCGAACCCGGGACGTTTGGTATAGGAGGTAGGCACGCTACCTACTACGCCAAACTCGGGGGGCCATTTAAGACTTAAACGATACTCATAATTTATTAATATATATTTATTGGAGTCCAGGTATTCTTATTTAAGCCATTTGGTAACCAAATGGCTTGAATAAAATCATCGGACTGCCTGGGATCCGAACCCCCGACCCTTGGTATACAAGCCAGGCGCGCTACCAACTACTTTGCGAAACCAAGCCCGGGGGCAAAATATTGGGTTGTTTGGAAAGTAATTTTTTTTCCCAACAAAGGACTTAATTGTATTTTTTCACAGCTAACTTCACACTTAAGCAGCATAACTTTCATATATTTTAACAGCCGATCAAGGCTTTCTTGTGAAAAAGTCCGATTGATTCTACGCAGTAGTTTTTCAAATATGGAAAGTAAAAAACAGCATTTTCAGCATATTTCAAGTCCTTTGTTGGGAAAAAACGAAATTACTTTCCAAACAACTCAATACAGTAGTACGTAAGCTGTTTAATAAAATATAATCATAAATTAAAGAAAAATAATTACCTGTAGTATCTTTCTCAAAAAACTTTATTTACATTTATCCAATCTTTGTTTTCAGTCTTCAAATATATAGAATTTTTACTAATTGAATATCACTTTTCTCATTTTAGATTTAGAATGGGTACCAGGATTTGAAGATGGCGAACATTTTTTAGCTGCTCTTCATCCTCCTTATTCTCTAGTCATTTGGAATTTAAAAACATATTCAAAACTATGGAAAAAAACGTATACAGAGAATCTAGTCAATTTTACTTTTAATCCATTTGATTCTGCTAAACTAGCATGTAAATATTTTTTGAATTTTTCTTTTTTAAATATTTAATTTTAATAAATACATATTTTTTAGTTTTATGCAGTGATTGTATTCTCTTTATTGATGATTTCACTCTTAACAAAGTTCCATCTTCAAATGGACGTAAATTTTATATTTCAACGCCTAAAAATTCTGGAAATGCAGTTGGAGGTTCTGGATCAAATAGTGGCGGAGGTAATTCGTCTGGCGCAGGTAGTAATCTTTCAACGGGATTGTCGGGTACGGGAAGTATACCAAATCTCGCAGCGGCTGTTGGCTTAGAAGAAAGACAACGTGCTAGAGATCGTTTACGACGATTAATGAAAGATCTTGTTCTCGGAGAGACAAAACCCAAGTATGAAAACATTTTATTTTATATAAAAAAATCAAAATTTTAAAAAATCCTTTATGATTTTTTTTTAGATCTGATTCTTGGTTGGCCGCAAGTGAATGTTTACAACTTCGATATCATCCTGCTCATCGTGATCATATTCTTTTGGTTTATGCTCGAGAAGTACTTCTTCTTGATTTGAGCGTTAACCAAACAGTAGGAATTGTTCCACTTGATCGGTCATCGTCTCCTCTTATTCAGGTTAATTTAATTAATGATTTATGATGGGAAGATGAACGTCTCTCATCTTTTTATGTTTATCACTTTTTTTTTTATTTTAGGTAATAGCAGCCAGGCAAAGAGATCTTTTATATTGCCTTCATGAATCCGGCACTGTCTCTGTCAAATCTAGAAAACATTGGCCTAGCACTCCTACTAATGGGTCTCCTCAACATTCTAATTCAGATTCTGTCAGTGAGTTCTCTTTTGAACTCTGTTATGATCAGCGATGCCAGAGCGAAAGTATACGACAAAATAAGGGTGTCCGTCTTCTTGGCATGACTTTGGATCCAATTTGTGAAAGGAAATTGGGTAAATCTGAATTAATTTATTGAACGTTGATAGAATATTTATTGTTTTCAAAATATGGAAAGCGAATAAATAAAGATAAAATTTAAAAAAAATTATTGAACTCTTCATTAAATCGTTTGTTTATCGCAAAAGAGGTTTTTTTTATAATTTTTTTTTTTTGAAATAAAAATTTTTTAATTCCCGCCCGGCTTAAGCCCTATATTCAGTAATATTAATTTTCATTGTTTTTATTTTTCAGCTTTATTTGTTAGCACAGGCCGGATTGTGATTCTTGAACTTCGAAACGCCAATTCCCAAAGTCCGACTTCAAGTCCTATTTATAATAGTTTTAATAAATTTTACGGATCAAGTTCAGCTTCAACTCTTTCTGAACTTATTCCATCATTTCTATCAGTAAGTATATAGATTAAATTCACTAGAGTATGGATTACTTTGAATTAAATTATTCAAGTGAAGTGAAGGTAGATACCTAGAGCTTATAGCTGGTAGTTCAAATAGGATAAGCAGACAGGAAAAGAAGAGACAGCAGTCGAAACGTTGTACAGTATTTATATTATTTTTATTAAATAATTAATACAAAGTGTGATCTATAATTAAAAACTCCCATAATAGTAATTCAAACCACAAATGCTTTAATAAACACATTCATTAATGTTTATTGTTTATTTTTAGGATTCGCCAATTCCTGCCCTCCGACTTCCAGTAGCTGGCCTGTTAACGGGGGCTGGGACAGCCCAAATAACTACAGTACGCATGTGTCCACCGTTGACCACCCGAAATTGCCGATACTATCAACCTCTTCTTGCTGCTGGCACAGCATCTGGTCTTGTCTTCCTTTATAACATGGCGACCGGTGTTGTCGAAAAAGAATTGGCTTTGCATACCTTCTCAGTGAGGTAATATACTTTCTACTTCATTTATTGATTCATATTTATTTACATAATCGTCAATATTTTTATTTTTAGAGCTTTTGAATGGACTAGTTTAACAGCCTTTCTGTCAGTGGCATACGGTTCAACATCAAGTGCGATTAGCAACAGCTCATCCAACAGTTTAGTAAGAAATGAACTCCTTTTGACTGATACCCGCACTGGTCAGTCAACGGCTATTCGAACTGATAGAGGTGATGAGTCTCCTATTGAAATGCTTCGTGTCTCTCCACTTAAGTAAATAATTCAAATGTATCTTTATTTTTGTGATATTCTAATAATTTATTTATTTTTCAGGCAATATTTGGTAATCGTACCGAAAGAAGGCCCTTTTGAACTATGGGATCTGAGAAATTTATATATTTTACGAACTATGCCTAAGAAATTCCCATATGCAATCGCATTGGTAAGTGAATTTATCATTGAATCTTTAGAATCGTAATTCTAATAGAACATGTTAAAAGCGAAATAAAATATTTTTCAAAATTAATAAAGACACATTCGATAGCCTTTTAGGAACATGTGATTCAACCTATAAAGCTTTACTGAGCTGAGGTAAAAATAAATATATACTTGGTAGGCCCTATATTTATATACGTGTATATGCAAATACATGTTATTAAATATAGCCCTCGGTATCATCCTGCCATCTGTTGGCAAATTTTCGTAATAGTTGGGCTTTTTGGCTAAATTTTTAAAACCCCTAACGCCATCTTATCGGCAAAAACATGCGAACAGCTTTGCCTCCCGAAGCGTCTTAATAACCTCCTGGATCCACAAACGAGGGGAGGGAGCATTCGCCAAGATTATCCCTCTTTCGAAAAACTTTGATATGTTGTTGACCTGTTCAATAATGGTCCACACACATAGGATTTGAATTTGGATTCTTCGAGGGCCACAAGTCTTTCGACCAAAACATATATTTAAATAGGACAATATGTTATCAATGGCCATTAGAATTGTAGAATCCTCATAGTACATAGTATTTATAAAAACTAATCTGCCAGTTGTTTGTTTACATCTTTTAACAATAACAAAAGGTTTTAAATATAAATATTTTTGAAAGTCTCTACGACTTAATAATCTGAATAATTTTCAAGGCCCTCGACTTGTAAAATGTATTAAAGCAATGCGTAAAAGGCTTAGGTGTTTTCTAGGTCAACATAGAATCTTTACATCCGATGAAAGTCAAAGAAATCGACGATCGGGGCTTTATCCCTCCTCTCCGACACGAATAATAAAGATTGAAGAGAATTGCGTGACACCTGAAAGTTCTTCACGAAAATCTTACACTCCTTTACAAATCAATAGTGATCAACGTGAAGTATATTCAGATGATTTTGAGAGTGAATCAGAATTTAATGATTTTGCTGACGATAATCGAATTATTTCAGCATGGTGTGATCAAATGAAATGTAATTTAAACCAATTGGTATTAGCAAAATATAAGAAAAAATGTAATAGAGATTTTGATTGCACCCAACAATCGTCTTTTTCCCCAGGTAAAAGAGTAAAACAATATTTTACATCCACGATTACTGATGATTTTGATGATTCGCAAGAATCATTTACATCTGAATGCTTTGAGTGTTGTAAGTGTTGTAATAATTGTAAGGGAAAATGTCGCCAAAACCCTTCTAATGATGCTCCTCGCAAAAACTCTTATATTCGTCGACAAAATTCCATCTCTCATGTAGATCGTCAAAAACATTCTTATGTTGATTATCAACCTTATGAATTGACTTCAGAAACTCCACCATCGGGCACTTCAATCAATAAGGAATGTTCAAAAAGAAGAAAGCGATGTAAGTCTGGGGTTCACCCAAGTTCCTGTTCAGATAAAAGTTACAATTCAAAATGTCGAAAAAGAAGAAAAGAAAAAAGTGCAAAAATTAAATGCAATAAAAGAAATTGTAAGAAATCAGAAACGTCATTTGAATCAAATTTAGAGGAAGAAGAAGAAGATGAAATTCTAAGAAAAAAATGTAAAAATCTTAAAGAGCAATATGTGATTTGTAAAGATTGTCGAAAAGAAATCGGATTACGAATTATTTGTCCTATTTGTGGAAAAGTTGGTCCAGTACGAACATCTCATATTTCGCCCACTTTCACTACCCAATTTGTGATTCCCACTAATAAAATTCCAAAAGTTCGAAATTGTTTTACTAATCTAGGATTAAATAAAAAACCAAGAACATTGGATATCGGAGTTGAAACAAAAAATATACTTTTACAAAAAGAAGTTCAAACAAATCCATTTATTATTCAAAATGAACAAAAAAAATCTTTTCCAAATGAACAAATAAATTTAGTTGTTAATAATGTTAAAACTGATTTTCAAAGTTCCAGTTCTGAAAAATCTTTAACTTTTTTAGATAAGATAAAAAATGATAGAATTAAAAATGAATTTGAATTTAATAGTATTTTAAAAGAAACTCAACAAACATATTGTGAAAAAATGAACCGTTTAAAAGATCAACTTTCGTTAATTAATTGTGGTTTAGAGGATACAGAAAAGAAAAATGAATTTGAAGAGAAAATAAATTGGTTTCAGAATCATATAGAAGAATTACAAAATAAAACTCTTCAAGAAAATAGGAATAATATATATTTTAAACCTTCTTCAAGTCATAATACTCCTAGATATCAGAAAAGAACTACGATGCCAATTTTTAATCTACAACATAAAACAACAAATTTTAATAAAAATTGGCGTAAATATAATAATCGTCAAGATAAAAGTAAATATTATCTGCATCTTTCTGTAAATAGAAAACAAAGATTAGCCTCGAAACTTGGACTAGATCCCAAAGAATTCGAATATTATTCTGAAGAAGGGAAACGAAAGAATTGTGTTAATTCTAGTCGGTCGGAATCACCTTCACCTTCGCTTCAACAGGCCTTATTACACTTGGGACGTCGATTTGTCAGACGAGTGGCCCGGAAACTGAGACAATGGGCTGCTGGACCATCGGAAACGGTACCACCTCCACCTCCGCACAAGAAGAGAAAATCGAGAGCTGCTTTGAGGCAGAGCTTTACCGAGGTTCTGACGTCTTTGAGTCCCAGGGACGCCAAACGCCTCATTTCAGACGAAGTTATTTTACTTTATTCAGAAGCAGAACTTCAAAATAAAATTTTTTCCAAATAAATCGTTTCTTTTTTCTTTTATTCTTTTCAAGAGCTTTAATAGAAATAACTAGAGATAGAGTTATTATTATTTCACTATAAACAAAAAGGAAAAGTCGATGGGGATTGAGTAATCAAAAAATATTTTCAATTTTTATTTATTTTATAATGAATAAAAACGAGCAGCGCAAAGAGCCTTGCGGTGCTCGAAATATAAATCTGTCATCTCAGTGAATAAGTGGTTTAAGCCGCGTATCGACTACGCGCTCCAAGAGGACGAACATTGGAACGCGTTCCGGCCGCGCGAAATGGATACCATTTTGGAACGCGCGCCAATGTGTTCGTTGGAACGCTTGAACGTGGAGCGGGCCGTTCCACGAGACAAAATTTATTTCAATTGAAATGAATACCAATCAAATGAAAGAAATAGGGACCGGGTCTAAGTGGCCTCCGATGTCGAAAAAGACCTTAAACGAACTAAAAAAAAAATGAAAATTGATAAAATTATCTTTTTTTTTTAACACTCAATTATTTTGAAAAATAAAAATTTGAATTAATAAAAAAACCGAATTTGAATAATCACGACTGCGCCATTGTTTAATATTATAATGATTTATATACCAAATAATCTAAACATTTGCATTTAGTTTAGAATAGAATAGATAATATTATAGATAAATGATTTAATGCGAAAGGCGTCGATGAGTGCTATCAAATATATACAGTATAAAAACAATGCATCACACACCCATGAATTGTGTTTTTATATTGTTAATAAACAAAATACGCGCATCTGTATTTTATTAACTACCGATTGTCCTGAGGAAGGGCGCGATTTGCGTCCGAAACGTCGGCAATCGGAGAGAAAAAAAAAAAATTGGATAAAGATTGATTAAATTTTTGTCTAATTTCTTTCCTGGCTGCCATCCTACTCATATTTGTCAATAGTATAGCCATCACCTCACTATAAAGTTTAGAAATATTAAAATTTAACTTTTCTCCCCCTCCCCAGCTTAGTCTAAAACAGGACAATGGGTCTAATACTTTTAATTTATATCCCAAAACTTAGCAATTTACATTCAATTTATTTAATATTGTTTTTTTTTTTAAGGAATGGTCTCCGATTCACAATTTAAAATCTTTGAAACGTCGATTGGCATCAATTGAAGAACGTGAGCAATCAGAACCAGCAGCCGCCGCATCTGTAATATCGGCGAATGCCTCACCTTTGCTCTCAATGTTAAGTCCAACTTCAGAAAATGAAACTGCCCTTCCTCCTACAACAACTGCAACGTCAGCTGTTAATGACAAACTTCTTTTCGCACGAGAACATTTTGTCTTTAGCGATGCTGAAAGTCAACTTTATCATTTTAGTGTAGAGGGAAGCAATATCCGGGACGGAATTAAAATTCCCCCTGAGGTAGGCTTTTCTGATTTCTACTTAGATTAATGAGAGATATTTATATTCATTATTTTTTTTAGCCCGGAGTCGGCTCAGTAACATGTCTGGCATTTAAGAACGAACAGATTGTGCAAGCAGACGCCGATGGAATGTTAAGTGTTTGGGATCTAAGAGCTAGGGCAAGCCGAGGAATCCATACCGGTAGAGGTTGGGTTAGGAAAATGCGATTCGCCCCAGGAAAAGGCAATCTCAAGTTGTTGGCCTTATATTCCGATGGAGTAGACATCCTGGATCTTAAAAAGGTAGTTGCTTCTAGATCTAGATCATCTATGAAATGGATTTAATATAAAAACTAATACCTATTATTCATTTGATTTATTCAGATTCAATATGAACGGATCGCCCAATTGAAATGTCCTCGGGATATGGTCAAGATTCAAGACATCGATTGGGCTGCTTCGGATAAACCGGTACTGATCACCCAGGACGGATGTCTTAGGATTATGGATCTCACTCTAACCGAAAGTTTTTCTCCTCTTGTTCACTATGAATTCCAAGGTAGACTAAATTTATTTCAAATTAATTGAGAATCCTTCATATTTTTATTTAAAATTATACGGTATTTCTTTAATATTTCAACTCCTTCGGTAAATAGGGGTAAGAATATGAGAGAAGGCGCTAAGAAAAAATAATTCATTTTATTTATTAAAGTGTACAAATGAAATTGAGCTACTTTGTTTTAACCACGACACCCGAAACGGCTTTCGCTTACCAGTAACAACACTCGCACCTCTATTCACGATGGGATGAACTATCAATGCGAATTTATCAGTAAAGTACTAGTACTCTTTGGCCGATTTGGTTCAAAAGCTTCGTGTTACGTCTCAATTTCGTAGCTCAATTTTTTATGCTTAAAATCGTTATATACACAATAAATATCTTGAATTCTACTATACTGCCGGGAACTAAACAATGTCGACACAAAAGAGGCAAGCACACAATAAAACTTTCCCTTGCCGAAAGCAAGAGAAGCTGGGCGATTAGTCACACTTTGACTTATGATAAATACAAGGAGAGGACGGCAGCCAAAAAGGATAGCCTCTATCGAATGTAAATCCGACAATCTCTTACTATCTTGTATCAAACATCTAATATTTTTAGAACCTGTATTCTGCCCTGCAATGCTACCATCCCCTGCCTTGGCCAACTTGCAATTGCTTCTCTCAAGTCAATGGTGGCGATCTCAGGGATATTCTTTGGAGTTTGATGAACGAGACGGCTTTGCTCCAGCTCATCTACAAGGTAACATTTTGTTAATATAAAACAGGCACCAGGACCTCTATTCTCTATTAAAAGATAAAAATAAAATTCAATTTAAAAAAAAAAAAGAGAGGAGTCATTCATTATTAAAGAGATTAAAATTTGGCAGCTGTCCGTGAACAACTCACTCTCTGCGACGAGCATCTTTTGGAAAATTTCTTGGAAGGTGCTCAAGGCACTGCTGGACGTAGTTTGGCTGCAGCTCGACTTTGCGGAGATGCTGAAGGCGTTGAATTCTGGACCGTCGCTTTATACTACCTCAAAACCGCCTGTCAAGAAACCAAGGAAACGTATGAATTATTTATATAAGAATAATTGAATTTTTTATTTCATCTGTCATCTCAGTGTTTGAGAGTTAAGTGGCCTAAGAGAAGCAGGAAGTTATTTTCTTCGTAGTATATATATATGTACAAGTCAGAGTGCGTTTTTATCCACCTTTAGTTTTCACTTTCAAAATCGTGCCTTCAAAAGTAAAGAAAATTGACTTAACCACTTATTCACTGAGGTGACAGAAATAATATATTTTTGTATCAAAGAAAAATTTGAAAATTTGAAGAAAATTAAATTATTTTTTTTTATTTTATTTATAGTTTGGAAATGGAACTTGATGAATATTCTGGGGAAGTTGAAAGAATTTTGAGCTGCCAACGAACACCAGAAAATCGTCATTCCTCGTCAGTAGAACCTCTAGATACTTGTTATGATATTCTTTGTGATCAACAAACTTTTCGGGTAATTCTAATTCCTCACTATAAAAGAATTAAATGTAAAATACTTCAATTATAATTCCAAAAAAGAAAAAAAAAATACATCTTCGGCTATAAAATGTAAATTTCCCTATGCGGGTTTTCAACAATCAACCAAGTAATTTTCAAAATTAAATAAAACTAAAGGCGAAATAGTCGCAGTGCAGAGTTTTAAAAATGTTTTCCATGAAATATATGATTTGACTAACTTTCTTTGTTAAGCATAACACCCTGCATTACTTGATGTGTAATTTCAAAGAAAATGTTTTTTCTAGGGAGCCCAATTGGCCCGTATCGCGGTTCATGAAGCGAAAGCAAGCTCTGGAGGTCGAGATCATGCAAGAAGACTTGTCGAACGTCTGATCCTCCTCGGCGAAACAGACAGAGCTGTGCAATTACTACTGGAAATGGATGTGGACGACCCGGGATATTACGCTGACGCAATAAAGTAAAAATAATATACAGTGTAATATTCATAATTTCCCAGACAGCCTGGAATCTTGCATTAATATTGCAGGAATCTTACATTGCAATATTTAACCTTGCAGGGAATATTGCAGGAACAATACAGCAACATTGTTGCAATATTCCTATGTCCGCCTCTTTGTAACTTGCAGGAATATTGTGGCAATACTGAATGGAATATTGTTGCAATATTACAAAAATATTGCAAGTATTGCAGCAATATTACGGGAATATTCCGGCAATATTGCATGGAATATTGTGGAAATATTGCATGGAATATTGTGGCAATATTTCATGGAATATTGTGGCAATATTGCATGGAATATTGTGGCAATATTGCAGGGTAAAAAAAAAAACTTGTTCATAGAGGGATTTGAACACGAGTTTTTTGCATTTCCAATATTTCCAATGTCTTGATTCCAATATTCGACTCCTTTACTGCCTCGGACGTTTTGCTATATGAAATTTCAACACTTTTTAAGCTACTTAATTCGTATGTAGTACTATTAAATTTTTTTTTAAACAAAAAGTCACTTATAAATTGTAAAAAAATAATAATTTTTAATATTTAAAATTAATTTTTTTTTTTTTTAATTTTTTAATTTTTTTTCTTTTTCGGTATCTAAGGCGATTTAGACCCCATCCCTATTTATTTCAAATTATTTGCAGTCAATTCAAATGAAATAAATTTTTCTCGCTGGGGACCAAGCGCGGTCCTAGCCTTACATTTGGAGGGGGGGTCACTGTTTTTTTTTTTTTTTTATAGTATAAATAAATGGGCCTGGACCCCAATAAATATATATTAATCAAATATAAGTATCGTTTAAGTCTTAAATGGCCTAAGTTGCCGAAAAGATTGTGTGAATGGGAGAGTGAGTGGGAAAAAAGTGTGTGTTAAAAAAAAAAAGATTTTTTTTTTTGGGGGGGGTCACGACCCCCTTGACTCCCCCTCTGGGACCGCCCTTGCTGGGGACGGAAAGCGAATCCTGGACCCCAGGCTCAAGAAGCTAGTGTCTTCTCTCTGAGCCACGGGTCATCACGGGCATTAATTAATTTTTTTTTTTTTTTTTTATTTAAAAAAAAAAACATTCACACTTTTTTCTCATTCGCACTCACACTCACACACACATTCACACAGTCTTTTCGGCAACTCAGGCCATTTAAGACTTTAGACGATAAGCGTTGTAATTAATGTATATATATTGAGGGTTCAGGCATTTCTATTTAAGCCATCTGGTATCCAAATGGCTTAAATAAAATCATCGGACTGCCTGGGTCCGAACCCGCGACGTTTGACATATGAGGTAGGCACGCTACCTACTATGCCACACCCGGGGGCATTAATTAATTTAATTAATATGAATATTATAAAGTTGATATGATAATTTTAACCCTATATTCACTATTCAATGTTGTCACTTCAATATTGCTGCAATATTCATACTTCAATGTTGTCATTGCAACATTGTGCTGCAATATTGCTTCAATATTCACTCTTCAATGTTGCCACTGTAATATTTCAGGAATATTGCTGCAATATTTACACTTCAATATTGCCACTGCAATATTGTTGAAATATTCATACTTCAATGTTGCCATTGCAACATTGTGCTGCAATATTGCTTCAATATTCACCCTTCAATGTTGCCACTGTAATATTTCAGGAATATTGCAGCAATATTTACACTTCAATATTGCCACTGCAATATTGCTGAAATATTCAGTATTCAATATTGCAACAGCAATATTGATGCAATATTGCAACAATATTCACACTTCAATATTGCAACAGCAATATTGATGCAATATTGCTGCAATATTCACTATTCAATGTTGCCACTGCAATATTGTCGCAATATTCACACTTCAATGTTGCCACAGCAATATTGCTGCAATATTTCTGCAATGTCTTCACTTCAATATTGCGCAGCGAAATTACAGCAATGTTGCTCCAATATTGTCAATATTGTGCAAGGTTGGCAAAATTGCTGCAATATTACTGCAATATTCCAGGCTGTCTGGGTTAATCTATTTCTTAAAGGGCTTCCTTCAGGAGAGTGCATTGAATCATTAGTCCAAAACTACCGAAGTATTTTTAAGTATTTTTTATGCGGTTTTTTTTAATGATTTAAATTCGTTAGCATTTTACATAAGAGAAAGTTTTTTTTAATTAAAAAATATTTTTTTATATTTATAGAAATTTATGAAAATTTTAATTTTTTTAAATTTAAAAATGTAAAAACCATTAATATCCAACCTATACTAATTAAGTAAAGAAGTTACCTAGTCAAAAATAAATTTCGTATTTATACAAAAATTAACGGCAAAATAGTTCAGCACTCTTGCAAAAGATGGCAGGCTAGTCTAACAGCCGGCCGGCATTATCAGATCACGTATAAGCCTATTTTTATATATTTTTATGCTGTTATAAATGATAATATATAATAATATTTATAAACTCTTCATTATTAAAAGATCAACGAAAATTAAACAAATACATGAGATTAAATATAGCCCTACCATCCTGCTGGCACTTCGTAATATTGGGGTTTTTGGCTAAATTTTTAAACGCCTTAAGACTCTGGAATTTTTAATATTTATACACAATTTTAACAGAGATGTTTGTATTTAGGGCGTGTCTGGTAGCGACGATCCAATCAAGCGGAGCTTCTGCGGCCCAAAGCACCGTTAAATTGGTTGCAACGAATTTGATTGCGAACGGCAGCAGCCGTCTCAGTGAGGGAGTACAACTGCTTTGCTTGATCGACAAACCTGGTGACGCCTGTCGTTACCTCGCTTCTTATGGTCTTTGGTACGAAGCCATTTGGCTTGCCAAGGCTGTGCTCCCTCCTGCATCTCGAGAAGCTCAAGAACTTTTTCGAAAATGGTCTGATCATCTTTGGAGCCATGGGCATAAGGTATATATATATATTGCATAACTTAAGGAAACTATAGGTTTGTTCGTTTCACTTGCCATGGTAAATCTCGCATTTTCGAATTAATTAATTTGGTAGACCCTCTGAATACAATTCATTAATTTTTTTTATCTACTCCTTTCAAATAGCATCAAGCACTGTTGGTGGCGATTTCTATCCTCGCCTTGGATCGAATCCTCGAAATGCTAGGAATGCTGCGACTTCATTCCCGTGCTGCTCTTTTTCTCCAAGCATGTCGAGAGTTGGGCCTCGATTCTCGCCTCAGTCATTCCGATATCCTTTTAAATATTTTATTTATTATTTCTAGTCTTTTTTATTATTTTTCAAAATATCACCTTAACTGTTTGCACAGAGTCTTGTTCAGGCAGTCGATTTGGATCTTGCCAGAACTTTATTCGCGCTCGGTAACGAACAGGGAGCCGTAGCCGTTTGCGAATCTCTTGGAGATTATGGAGCGAAACTCGCTGAGGAATTCCGTATATTAGCTTCGGAAAAAGAGAGCTCGCCAACGAAATCAGACACAACTTCAAGTGAACAAATTCTCGATTAATGAAAAGGTATTATCTATCTTCTAGAAAGTTTTTATTTAAGTGGCGTCAGGAGGGCACATTGAATCTTTAATCCAAAACAACTGAGGATAAGGGTAGTCCACCCGCCACGAAAGCGTGGAGGTCCTGGTTCGACTCCAGGGGGTGCAATTTTACCCAATCTTAAGCACAAACATTTGTCGCAAATTTGCTATCTTAAACGATATATTGACTGGCTAACAAACAGTCTATTTGAGCGTTGGTTGAAAAATTCCATCCTTTTCAAACAAGGCTCTACCTAGTTAATGATTAATTAAATTAATTTTTTTTTTATATTTATAGAAAATGCAAAAAAACGTTCTATTATGAAAATTTTCTTTATTTAAAAATTAAGGGCCATTTAGTTCAGTACTCTTGCAAAAGATGGCAGGCTAGTCTAACATTCTGCATTATCAGATCACTTATATTTATATATTTTTTTATTCTGTTATAAAATGATATATAATATATAATATTTATAAACTATTCATTATAGCCCTATCATCATCCGCCATCTGCAAATTTTCGTAATAGTGGGGCTTTTTGTCTAAATGTTTAAGACCCCTAACGCTATCGGCAAAATAGTCCTCAAATTTTCTCATATGGTTTTATCAAGGAAGGGTTGCGAAAGCAGAGACTGGCAGCCATTTCCTTTATATATTTTATTGGGCCGAGGTTTAGGTCTCGAAAGAGGCATTTTCAGGGCCCAATAAGTGCCATATATTTTGCATTACACATAGCTGTCCAATGCAAAATTTTCTAGACACTTATTGGTCCTTGAAGATGGCCTCTATTGAGACCAAAACGTTGGTCTAATATTTAAAGAAAAAATCCTAGATTTAAATTCATTCAGAGCATCCACATTTCGAATTTATTTGTCACTCATCCAAATGTCTAATTTAAATCATTTTGTAGTAGGCCATAGAAAAAAAATATTCAAATATATTTGACTAAATTTTATTTTATATTGTTTGCATAAAAATCGGTTTAAATAATTAGTACGGTATAATGAAAAAGAAATAATTTTAAATAATAATAAAAATAAAAACAGAAGAAATAATAAAGCATACATATTTTTAAATCTGACAAAAATACTTTATTATTTCTTCCCTTACCACATCAATTTAATAATAATAATTATATAAAAGCTACTAAAAATAGCAACAAATAAATATATGTTTTTTTAATTATTATCTTCTATTTCGTCACAATTGATTAGGGAATGTCTGTATTTGAATTTCGGCATGGCCTTTTCCGCCTCGAGAATCAATTCCTTTATCTTTTCATCTGACAACGAAAGTGACAATGTGTCTGAATCTTCATCTTCGTCTTCTGATTGAGTTGCAGAACAAGCGCCAATCAACTCGGCAATCTTCTTCTCATCTACAGGCTCCACCTCCTGTAAACAACACACATTCCATTTAATGTAATAGGATTATTATAGCAACGTAAATAAAAAGGTAAAAACCTTAAATATATAATTTATATATTGTATAAGAACTGGGAATTGTGTTATATTAAATATAATTTAAAATAATTATATTAACTTTTTATTTTTTAATGGTTGGATATGAGGATGTGGCATATGGGCAGCCAATAAAATAAAAGTCTATATTTTGTCGGCGTTTCGAGTGCCGATCACACTCTTCATCAGGACCTAAGATTAAGATACATACAATAATTGATGTCAAATTGTCAGTTTAGTTGACATGGCAATCTAGCAACGTTTTAACCAATTTATATACTCCTGAAAAATTCTCTTTACTGTTTGGAGGCCAAATGATTAAATTTGAATTGTATTTGTGTGTATATTTAAAATAATTTTATAATTAGAAAATTATAAATTAATAATAATTATAAAATAAATATAATCTATTATAATAAAATTGTTTGACTGATCGTAGGTCCTGATGAAGAGTGCGATCAGCACTCGAAACGTCAATAAAATAAAGACTTTTATTTTATTTTTCGCCTTGGCTGCCCAAATACCACATACCCATATTAAAATAATTATATATTATTATTTTTTGTTTGTTAATTTAATCTAAAAGTTTTCATTATAATACAAAATCTATCTCTTAAATAAATTTTTGAAATTAATTAAACAGGTAGGCATACTTATACTGTTTTGGTCCAAATGATTCATGAAAAATAAGTGGGCGTATTTCGTTTTAAAATGTCATGTCATTTGATAATCAAAATCAGAAGATTGACATTGCTCTACTGGGTTAATTTCCCTCTTCCCAAGTAAGAATAATCATTGATTTTGCATTTACTTTTTTGATTCTTAAAAAATGATAGACTTCATATTTTATGGTATTTTTGTTTTAAATTATTATAATTATATGAAATAAATTTTTTGCCAACATATTTTGTTTAAAATGGTGAAAATATTATAGAATTTCGGAAGAAAATGTTATATATACATTATATTATATTTTTAAATCAACATTATTATTGGCTCACTTAACGAAGTGAGAAAATGTATAAAAATTATATATATAAAATATCTAGAGTTTGTACGGAAAACCTAGTTCGTAAACGAATATTACTTAAAAAATTATTTGCTTTTCTCCCCTCTCATTATTTTTAATTTTATACTTAAAATGTTGAAGAAATTAAATAATTTAAAATAAAGGAGAAAGCAAACAAACATAAACAAAATTCTAATTTGAAATCATCCCCAGTAGAAGAAAATAAAGAAATAATTATATTAGATTATAAAGGATGTTCTATTTTTGTTATCGTTTTTTAATTTTATCAATATTTTATTAATATATGAATAAAACAAAATGTGGTTTTTCTATTACTGTTTTTATTCTTTGCTTATTCTGAGGGAAATCTTCCAAAATAGATATTTTTTTTTTAATTTGTTTTAATGTCTTTTTCGGCGTCTAAGGCCATTTAGACCCCAAATTAAATAACTCTTACTTACTTTATCAATGCGAGAAATTTCTTCAATCATTTTATTAATTTCGTTGAGTTTGATTTCATCTTTCCAATCTCTTTGAGAATGTGACACTTCAGTATTTTGAACTTTGGAGGAATATCTTGGCAATCTCTGCAATCAAAAATTAAACATTTTTAATTAAATTATCATCTAATTATAGATAAATAAATAACACAAGTTTAAGTTTCAAAAGGATTTTAATTTAGCTTATGCGCATTTCAACGTTAATACGTCACCTTCAGAGATATGACTTATTAACGTTGAAAGCTAAAATCTTTTTGAAACTTAACCTAGTGTTATTTATTTATCTCTAATTATAGACACCATTTTGTATTAATTATTTATTAAAAATATAAATATTGTACAACGGTTCGACTGCTTATTCTGCACTCGTTTTCAAGTACTGTGCACTTGCTCCGACTCAAGCGAACTAACCTCTAAGGGACAGTAGCGTGCATTTTATATACGACGTCAGCCCCATCTACACTTATTACTATGAAGTTAGATACCATCATCAAATCAAGTACTTTCGTAAAAATCATGATGTAACAATAAGTTTCTTTTACAGGTTAGTTCATTTGAGTCAGAGCAAGTGCACAATACTTAAAAACGACGAAACATTGTACAGTATTTATCTTTTTAATAAATAATTAATAAACAAAATATAGTCTATAATTAAAAAAAACTCCCATAATAATAATAGTACAATAAAGTTTAAATGTTTCTTGTATCTTACTTTTAATTTTGTTTCAATTTCGTTTAATTCTGATTCCAACTCTGCTTTGTCATACATAATGGTTTGGCTGATATCATCTTGAATATCCTTTGTTTCATCTTTCTCTGTCGATTCATCTTTCATAAGGTTGTCTACTCGATCATGCTCTTCGTTAGTCATCGAAAGAGCACCGCATCCATTTCCGGAGAGCTAGAGATAACAAAAATTCCTCTTTTCTATTCCCTTTTTTATTTCTATAAATTTTAAATCTTACTTGAATATTCCTTTCAATAAAATTTTTTAAAACAACTTGATTTTCTATTAAAGGTTCTTCTTCGTCTTCTTCCTTCTCTTTCTTTTCTAATTTATCTTCCATGTTGATGATGATAGGGCTGATCGATATTTGTTCATTAAATTCTAAATAAAAAAAGTTCGGTTGAAAATTAATTTAGATCGTCATAACCTTGTAGTTCAAAATCGAAATGTCTGTCTTTTATTTTCTATTTTATTAAAATCAATCATTTACTAGGGGTGATTTTTAAGTTATTGTTCCCTTTAAAATACTCTTGTAGGTGATATCATTTTTTTTTCACCGCCGTTTGACTCCTAGGATGATCATGAGAATCCATCTCCTGGAATGTTTTTCTTTATTCTCTATAACGTTGGCTTAAACACTCGCTTTTTTATAAAATATACACGTGCACGGACTTGTGTCACAACACCAATGACAACATTGGGAATTAGATATAAGCCTACAAGGACTGAAGATGGAGGAATAAATTTTGTCCGAAACGTCATTCGACATCCAAAAGCTTTCTTTTCTTTGTTGCTCCCGTATTTGCACTTTTCCAACTCGATTTTTCTTTAATTTCGTCGTTTTGAGTTCAATCTCTGCCCTTTCAAGGATACCTTGAATTGCGGATACAGTTCACAGAGGCAAAGTCTGTTGAATTTTGGAGCTGGTGCATAAGGATCAAGACGTTTTTAAGCGATTATCGCGAATACGCAACGAAAAAATAAACAAGCATGTTGTCATGTTGGACTCACTCCCACTTCGCACAGAATTGCACAGAAAACATCATTCCCCTGCTTCCAAGCTAGTCTCTGCGGATATTTCCACAAACTCAAGAGATCTTGAAAGGATAGAGATTTGATTTAAGTGAAGAAAAGCTTAAAAAAAACAGTTATCCTTGTCCTTGTCCTTAAAGTGAAAACGGCCGTGCAAAAAAATGAATAGTTTCCCAAGAGCAGAATTTTGAAGGGGTCAATTTCAAGTTGTCAATCTATATAAATAAATTTTTTATAAATAAGAATATATATCATATGTGGATCTATGAAGTAATGTTTTATAAAAACATAATCAATAAATTAAAAAAAAAAATCAATTCCGGAATATTTGATCACCCCTTGTAAGAGATTTTTTAAAATTACCTTTACAAAGTGCAAAGAAATCATTTGTATTGTTAAGTAATGCTTGACTTTTATGTTGGAGATCCTCGTCATTATTTATTATATTTAATAATTCTTTTCTTATTTTAATTTGTAGTTGTACCGTTTCTTCAAGGTTTTTCTGAAAAAGGAAATTATTTATTAATAATTAATTAACGATAATGGAAATTGATTTAATAAAGTAATTGCAGGCAGATGCTCGAGTTCCCATCCCGGGAAGGCAATGGGAATTAGGTGAATTATTTAAAAATTATTATTTATCAACAGAATATTATTTTTCTATACAAATTGATAAAACAATTTTATACTCACTACTTCATCTGATTCCATTTTTTCTAAACGTTCATCTAATATTGAGGTTTTTTCAATTTCATTTTTTAATTTAATAAAATTTTCATTTCCTTCTCTCTTTTTTTTATTTTCTAAAAAATCTTTATTGTATTTTAATTTCGTTTGAACCCGATCAATTAAACTATTCGTCTCCTCAAAATCAGATTTCAACTCTTGAACTTGGGTAAGGATATCTTGATAAAACTGTTCATATTCTTCAAAATAATTATTTTCTTCATATTCCCTCCGCATTATCACTAATAATTATAATTTCGTCGTTGTCCATGGAATGTGTTATTAATAAATGTTACTCTTTATTTTGTTTCTATAGCAACACACAACGCAATCAATCGTTACTTAAACACACTTAAAAATATTTAAGGAAAAACACACATAGATTTGTCTAAATCCATTATTTTATAAATATATTCTAATTACTTATTTAATTATAGAAATGTTTTTTTGATATTTTTATATCTTTGTTAAACGGCTTGATCTTCAGCTACCACTGAAAAATAAAGAATTTGTTTTTTTATAAATAATGCAGCCGCTTGATCATCAATATAAGGCCTGTTCGTTTCACTTGCCATTGCAGTATAATTTGCCCATTTCTGCCCTGCATTCTGTTCGCTCAATTTTTTGCCCGCTAGCATAACTTGCATTCTGTTCGTTTAAAACTTTGGCCGGGTCAGAAAAAAGTAGATTTTGCTCCATAATTTGATCCAATCGAAAGCTGGCGTGAATTGAGTATTTGGTATCCAAATGGCTTAAATAAAATCATTGGGGTACCTGGGGGTCCCAACCTGCAACACTCGGTATAGAAGGTTAGTACGCTAACCCCTGCCCCAAGCCCGAGGATATGACCACCTTTTGTCGCCATTTTCTCTTAAACCATTTCGATTAAAATATTAACAATAAATAAGAGTAAATAAATAAGTTTTAGGCTTTATTTCAATTTTTTTTAATTTTCTTTATTATTCACAAGGAAGGAAGCATACTTGATTGGTTTCTTTATTATTATTATTTTTATTTAAGAATCAACGTTATAATTGCCCTCGGGCTGAGCGTAATTGGTAACGCGCCTGCCTTGTATACCAGGGGTCGAGGGTTCGGATCCCAGGCAGTCAGATGATTTTATTTAAGCCATTTGG
>JAKCPI010026212.1:0-28656 GCA_023213315.1 Euborellia annulipes | reverse complement strand
GAAAGTGAATTACATACATCAGTATGTAATTCACTTCCGATGATGACACGTATAAAGTGTTAATGTTAAATAAATAAATCATTGAAACAAAAAACCTTGTGTATCATACTTTAATTTAATTCTCCCTATTAAAGCATAATGTTTCAAAGGCGGGGGGGGGGGCATCAATCATTCATGTCAAAAATTCAATGTCGACATTTTGATGGATATACACGTTTTGAGGTCCGCTGAATCAAAAAAAGTGGTTTTCGCGACATGGTCTGTCTGTCTGTGTCTGTCTGTGAACAAAATATCTCAAGAATGAAAAGAGCTAGAGGTTGAAATTTTATATTTAAGTTAGACACCCACCTAAAGAGCAAAAATAAGCTTTTAATCAAAATCGACCAAAGAGTTGGAGAAAGTCGGATAAAACCGGGACCCTAATGGTTTTTGCTTTTTATTTATTCACTATGGGAATGAAACAGTCAAAATTTGTATTAAACTAATAAAGTGATCCCTTCTGAAGAAAACAGCAACAAAATCGAGTGGTGATCAATTGCAATTAAGATCATAAAAACACATCTTCTGAAAATGTTCATTGCCCCGGTTTTGTCCGACCAAGTTGGACAAAACCGAGAAGTGGGAAGAATAATTAAAAACACATTAAGACATTGCCAACAAAAAAGACCTTGTCTCTATATATATACATACTGTCAGTGGCGTAACGTACACCCCCGCAAACCCCGCGGTGCGGGGAGGGGGGGACCTTGTCAAAAATTTCGGACAAGGCGGACAAAAATGTCTTTTTCTTCGTTGATTATTTCAAAAACTACTCAGTTTTCGAAAAAGTGTCAAAGAATAAAAACTTTTTAAAAAAAGAGTAATTTATCATAATAGCCCTATAACAAAAAAAAAAATTGAAAATTTCAAAATTTTTGAAAAAACTTTTTAGGTAAAGTACTACTTCCAGGTGAAGTATTTACTCCAAAAGTTGATAGAAATCTACAATTTTAGTGTAAGGAGCATATACCAAATTTCATCCATCTAGCTGCTTTGGTTTTTAACACACACACACACAGACATAATGCCCAAAATGTTTTTTTTTTGGACTCAGGGAGGTCTAAAACGTGGAGAAACATCAAAATCTCGAAGTCCAATTTTGCGACGATTGCAATACTTTCTCTTTATATTTTATACGAGAAAGTAAAAAAGACATTTTGGGGGGTTCGTGATTGCCTGAAACCCCCGTGGATCTTTATCTGATTTAATCTGGCACTTCACTAATTATTTTCTCACGACTTTAAAAATAATTCGTACTAGATAGAAACGTCAACTAAGAAGCTTAAAAAAAAAAAAAATAATAATCTGCGTGGCTTATTATTTAAATCTTAAACATTTTATTTTTTTCCAGTTGAAACCTACTGACCTAGTACCGTTGATCCATTCCTTTTCATTTTATATAACATAATAATATATTGTTATGTATCAGTTTGCGGAATAGTGTTGGGTTGTTGTTTGTGGCAGGGATGTTGTGTGTCGTTTCCCGGTTTTGGGGTTACATCTGCCCTATGCACCGGGAATAAAGAAGGGGTTAACGGGATCGAATGACACGTGCAGACGACACCCACCCACACACACACAACCAACATCAACCCCCACGCCTCCATCCATTCCATATAGCCTTTGTCACGCCCTTGACCTGCATTGCCAAACCAGGAACAATTCACAAAAGAAAAAAATAAATCCGCTCTTCTTTTCCTGTTATTAAAAACAGGGAAGGAGACGGTCCGTAAGATCGTCAAACAAAAATCTATTATATTTATTTATTTTTCGATATAACAAGCAAAAGGTAACTGTGTGTAACAACAATCTTTTATTATTGGCAACTCAAGCCGCTTAGAGGGGGAAGAAATCTGCACTTGTGTCAGGAGGCCCGTGGTAGGAATTATTATTAATTCTACTTTGTAAGTTTACTTCTTATTTGGGTAGCAGGTTCTTCATGCAAATTAATAAAAAAATATCTATTTTTTATGATAATATATGAGTTGTTGCTGGTTTCAGAGGATGATTTGACGGGAGAAACAAAACAGCGAAAATTTTCAGGAATTGCCTTATACCATATAATTTGCAAATATTTCGGCCGGATTAGCCCCTGGCCATCTTCAGTTCAGGATATAGTTTTTTGGCGATTCATCATCTGGTGTCTAAACTTTTGCATGAAGAGAGGAGGGGAAGTCGAGCATTAGTGTTCGTTCACGAAATATTTGCAAATTATATGATCTAACGCGATTCCTGAAAACTTTTGCTGTTTTATTTCTCCCGTCAAATCATCCTCTAAAACCAGCAACAACTCATATTAAATAATAATTAAATAATATATATTTTTTATTAAATTGCATTAACAACCTGCTACCCAAATAAGAAGTAACGTTTTTTAGAACACAAAGGGTCTCGCACAGTGGCGGATCCAGAGGTGTTTCTCGGAGGCGGGGGGGGGGTAATCTGGAGTGACTGGTCGCACAGCACACATTTTTTTCTTAATTTCGGTAATTTAAAGGCGCATTCTGTACTTGTTTGCCAGAATATAAATACAAATCAAATTTTTAAGTATTAATTTTTAAAATTTTACATTCAAAATACATTTTTTTTTCGAAAAAAAGTATTTTTTTCAAATCTCAGGAGGTTAATTACCCCCTTTACCCCCCCCCCCTCCCCCCCCTTGTATCCGCCCTTGGTCTCGCAGTGCTCGTTTGGACGGCTTTCGCGTTAAGTTCGTGTGCCATTCAGATTATTCGCGTTGCATTATATTACACGTTACGCCCGTCTGGACCTGGCTTTAGCATAACAACCATAAAATTAAATTTAGACTGGTAACCGTAGGCACTAGTTGAAACATTGTAATATTTAAAAAAAGTAAATTATGACACTTGGTAAAATTGTTTCAAAATTAAATTTATTTTAATAAATATTTAATACGTATTTCAAAACTTAGGCTTAATGTGTCATCATCAGAAGTTTTTACGTGTTTTAAGTGTTGAAAAGGGTATTAAATATTTATTAAAACAAATTTAATTTTGAAACAATTTTACCAAGTGTTATAATTAGGGCTCGGATTTCGCCCTATTTGCCTTTTTTTAATTTATGGCTTAAAATTTAGGCCAATATGATATGTATACGTTTCATGAAATTCTGAATAAAATAAGAGGCATTTGTTAGTGCCTATAATGCCTATTTTGGCCGATTCTGGGTTTTAGTGCCTATTTCATCTATAAATGCCTTTTTTAGTGCCTATTTTAAGTTCAAATAGCCAATTTCAATTTTTTACGAGCTATACATAGCCTAAATTAAAAATTCTTTTGAATTATCAAGAAAATATTTCAAGGGGGGGGGGGGGGTAAAGAGGGTAATTACCCCCTCCCGAGATTTGAAAAAAAAAAAATTCTTTTTTTTCAAAAAAAAAATTTATTTTTAATGTAAAATTTTAAAAATTAGTACTTAAAAATTTGATTTGTATTTATATTCTGGCCAACAAGTACAGAATGCGCCTTTAAATTACCGAAATTAAGAAAAAATAGTGTGCTATGCGACAAGTCACACCAAATTACCAAAAATAAGACATCAATTTTTTAAATTTTTTTATATTATTTCTTAAATAATGCCTTTTTAAGTGCCTATTTTTACAATAAATGTCTTTTTAAGTGCCTATTTTAATAATTTTTAGTGCTTAGTTGCCTGCCTATTTCAAAGATTTTTAGTGCCTATAAATCCGAGCCCTAGTTATAATTTACTTTTTTAAAAAATAGCAACCATTGCTTATTCGGAGAATAATTCTCTCACAGTGGTATCGGTAATAAAATAATAATACCAAAAAAAAAAAAAAAATAATAATATTAATACCAAAAAAATATTTTTCTTTCCTTATAAAAATTAAATAAACACGCATGCAATGAAAAATTGGGCTAGAGATATATGAGTCCAGCTCGGCCCCTTCATCCGGCTCCCCCCCCCTCAGTTCCTCAAAATTAACTAGTTAGAAAAATTTTGTCCAAGACATTTGTTTTCTATTTAAAGAAAAATTAAAAATTTTCTTTATCAGAATTCATTTACTTGTTAAGATTTTGGCTCATTCATGTTAGTAGGCTAAGTCAGTTATTCTTGTCTTGATCTATTTATTGTAATAAACAAAATTTCGCACTCTAGACTTTAGTCTATTATAAATAGATGGAAGATTACATTTAAATATTCAATACAAATATAATAGAATGCAAAATCTAAGTTAAACAAACGAAAAGAAAATAATTATATTTATTTAAAGATTAGTAAAAGAATAATACTGTATATATTTCTAACAACTTTTATCTATGGTGATAGAAAGAATAGAGTTTAGAGATATTCAATTCATTCTTTTATCATCGCATAGGGTTTTAATAATTTAATGTCTGTATAAAATATCTTCACTTTAATTTATGGGGGGGGGGGGGTGTACCCTTCCCTAAAAAAAGAAGTCTTTCTACGTGACTGGATAAATAAGAGATTGAATTTTAGTGGTATAAGTTCTAATTACTTTCTCTTACCTCTATATATGTTAATATACCATATATAGAGAGAAAATATTGGATTCATGCCAATTTTGATGGATATACACATGGGCGTCCGCAGGGGGGAGGCAACCAGGCACTTGCCCCCCCCCCTGGAAAATTAAAATGATACAAAAAAATGTGTAAAACAAAAAAAAAATACAAAAAACCTTTATCAGTAACATCCACCTGCCGCGGTGAGAAAGCTTTAAATACTAAGAGATGTATAACATTATTAATATCAAAGTACGTTTTTTTTAAACATATCTGGAAGTGACTTGCCCCCCTGCAAAAAATCCTGCGGACGCCCTTGTATATACACGTTTCGAGGTCCCCTGAATATAAAAAAGCGGATTTCGCGACATGGTCTGTTGTGTATGTGTGTCTGTGTGTGTTCATTTTAAAGCATGAAGGAATTGAGCTAGGATATTAAAATTTTATATATAAGTTAGACATCCCCCTGGAGTGTGAAAATAAGCTTTTAATCAAAATTGGCGAAAAAAATACTAGTATTTTACTGATCCACTTTTCAGTTTTTTTTTTTATTTTCTAAAAATTCGCTCCGACGATTTTGATAAAAAAAAAAAATGTATATTGCCCTCGGGCTTGGCGTAGTTGGTAGCACGCCTGCCTTGTATACCAAGGGTCGAGGGTTCGAATTCCAGACAGTCCGATGATTTTATTTAAGCCATTTGGATACCAAATGGCTTAAATAAGAATGTCTGCAACCCAATATATATATTTTCATAATTTCAGTTATCGTTTAAAGCAGCGTTTTCCAAACTGTGAGGCGCGCCTCCCTAGGGAGACGTGGACTAGTCTAAGGGGAGGCGCGAATATTGGCCACCAAGATCAATTTTCCAAATGATTGCTATTTTTATAAATAAAATAATAAAATAATTTAGAAGATTCTGGGGCCGAGTTTTTAATTAAAATAATAAATTCAAATAAATAAAAAAAATATTTGTATATAAATTTATAATTTTTAGTATTAAAAATTTTTGTTTTTGTATTATTTTATTAAATGTGTGTGTGGGGGGGGGGGGCGTCATACGATTAAATAAAGTTGGTAACATAAAGTTTGGAAACCACTGGCCTAAAGTAAGACTCATTCTAGAAAATTATACTATGTGTAAAACCCAAAGGCGGATCCAGGGAAGTTTTTCAGGGTTTTAATTTTTTTCTGACTAGACGCGAAGCTCGCCGAAGGCTATAGCATTGTTAATTATTTTATTTATTAGGATTGGAAAAGGGGTTGAAAAATTGAAAAAATGTTTTTTAAGTTTATTTTAGCTAAATCGAAGCCAAATAAATAGAAAAACATTCAAAAAATAGCGTTGATTATTATTTTGATTAGGGGGGATGAAGGTTTGATTATTTATTTATTATTTAAGAAAGGCCTTGGAATATTCCAAATCACTTGTTGACATTTTTTTCCACCTATAAATATAGTTAGATTAAAGTAAACGGTATTTTTTTACTTTTAATAAAAAGGGAATTGCTATGTCCATCTATTTATTCCTATACCGAGAGAGAGACAAGTCTCGTTCAGTCGAGCACGTTGCCGCTTGGCAGGCGCCCAGCTGCATGCTCTCTTTTATTTAAGTTGTGTTTTAAGTGATTTAAAGTGAATAATTAATATATTATAACCCATCCTGACCTCACCGTCAACCAACACACCCTCTTGAGAGTCTTATTAAAGATAATTATTAAGCATTTTTTCGTTGAAAAAAAAAATGATTGAAACAAATAATTTGACTGCGAAAAACGATTCTTTTGAATATGAAATTAAATATTTTGTATCAGGGCCGGATCTAGGGGGGGGCAGTGGGTGCACGTGCCCCGGGCGGCAGATATCAGGGGGCGGCAAATTTTGCGTCTCTAAAAAAAAGGTAAAATATTTTTTCGGACGGGAAAATTTGGTTCCGCGAAAAAAAAAAAAAATTTCGCAGAAAAATTTTAAGGAGGGGGCGGCAAATTAAATTTTGCCCCCCCTAAAAAATCTCCTAGTTCCGGCCCTGTTTTGTATTTCACTAAGGGTAGAGGAAGAATATATGCTGTTGAAAGGGGGAGGGGGAGGGGGAGTGTAGGTGTCATTGAAAAAAAATTAGTTTTTTATTTTTTATCTTTTTTTTTTAAACACTTTCTCATTCACACTCACACACACATACATACAGTTTTTTGGCAACTGAGGCCATAAAAGACTTTATACGATAACCGTTATTAATTAATAATATATACATTGAGGGTCCAGGCATTTCAATTTAAGCCATTTGGTATTCATTTCGGACTGCCAGGGGTCCGAATCCTCGACGTTCGGTATAGAAGGTAGGCACGCTACCAACTACACCAAGCCTGCATACAGGGGTGGATTAAGGATTGAAAATTAAAATAAAATAATTTCAAAATAAAATAAAAATTAAAATAATTATTTATAAATGTATTCAAATTATTTTGAGAGTAATTTCGCGGTGACGGCTCGCATTTCCTTAAAGGGAGGGGGGTATGAAGGCATTAACCAGGGGGGTTAATGCCCCATCCCCTATAATGTATTAATGTTTTTTAATACTTTTACAAAATTCGGTTTTGAGTTAAAATTTATATTCAATATTTAGCAAATAACATAGTGGGGCAGAAACATTTTAATGTCATTCTAAAATTTCTTATTACTGGGGCGGAATTAATTTTTGAGAATTTCGAAACTCTCGCGAATATTGGCCACCAGGACCAATTTTCCAAATGATTGCTAGTTTTAATATAAATAAGAATAAATAAAAAAAATATATTTTTATATAAATTTATATTTTTTAGCATTAAAAATTTTTGTTTTTTGTATTATTTCATAAAATGGGGGGGGGGGAGGCGTCATAAGATTAAATATTTTTAAGGGAGGCGTGGTAACATAAAGTTTGGAAACCACTGGTTTAAAATCTTATATGGCGTGAGTTGCCGAAAAGACCGTGTGTATGTGTGTGTGAATGGGAAAAAAGCGTGTTTTTCTATTAAAAAAAAATGTATATTCTCATTTTGCCCTTGAAATCTCAGATTCCAAAAAAGTATTCAATTTAGGTCAAAAATGTTGAAATTTTGATGAAACATGTTTTGGGGTTAATTGAGTAAAAAAAAGTTTGTCTCTTAGCATTTTAAAACAAGAAGGAAAAGAGATAAGGTTGAAATTCGATATTTATGTAGTCATACACTCGAAAAATAAGCTTTTAAATAAAATAGCTACTTTTTTACTGATGAACCTTTTGAGTTTTTTCTCTAACGATTTTGATTGATAAATCAATTATTTGTTTAGATGCTTTTTAGAATGAATATTCTCATTTTAGATCTTGAATTTTAATAATCAGCCGGAAACAAAATATATGTTGACACAAAAAATCTGGCGTGACAAGCGTAGAATCAGGTCTATTCTCTAAAAACGGACGTTAAAATTTAAAATAATTAAATGGGTGTTAAAAAGTAATGTAAAAACAATAGGTGTTAAAAAATGCTATTCTCTAAACAAAGTTGCCTTTTTTTTTTTTTTTAAACATCCACACTTTTTTCTCATTCACACTCACATTCAGACACACATTCGCACAGTCTTTTCGGCAACTTAGGCCATTTAAGACTTTGACGATAACCGTTATTGATAATATACACATATTAGGGGTCCAGGCATTCTTATTTAAGCCATTTGGTATCCAAATGCCTTAAATAAAATCATCGGACTGCCTGGGGTCCGAACCCGCGACGTTCGGTATTCGAGGTTAGCACTCTAACCCCTTCACCAAGCCCCGAGGGCAACAAAGTTGCCTTTTTTTTTTTAAACATCCACACTTTTTTCTCATTCACACTCACACTCACACACACTTCACACAGTCTTTTCGGCAACTCAGGCCATTTAAGACTTTAGACGATAACCGTTATTATATAAATATACATATAGGGGTCCAGGCATTCTTATTTAAGCCATTTGGTATCCAATTGGCTTAAATAAAATCATCGGACTGCCTGGGGTCCGAACCCGCGACGTTTGGTATACGAGGTTAGCACGCTAACCTCTACGCCATGCCCCGAGGGCACAAAGTTGCCTTGTCTCAATAGCTATTTTGTAAACAAACTTTAAAGCCAAAGTGTTAACATTTTGTAAATAGTGTTAAAAATTAATGCCATGTCTAGGGGGTTCCTTTAATATTTTAACGTGGTGTTTAAAATAAAATTGGCGACCTTAACCTAACAAATAAGGTTATGATTTTGATAGCTTTGAAATAAAAGCAACATGTTAACGTCGCTGTTAAAATTTTGTTTAGAGAATATCATTTTTTTAACGCTGATTGTTTTTACATTACTTTTTAACACCCATTTGTTTAACGTCTGTTTTTAGAGAATAGACCTATGTATTTCATTTACCGAATTTATTGCGTTTTGAGCGACCAGTCACACCAAATTTTTTCTATTTTATTTAATTACATTAAACTTTGTAATAATACTTTTTAAATTTGATTTACATGTTGCCAGAGTTTGGACCATGTTCTGTACTAAAGGGTAGGATGGGTTGTCGTTTAAATAAACAATGTGATTGGGGGGAGGGGGTAGAGAACATCACAACCCCCATGGTGCATTGAGTCATGATGCTTCCGCGTTCCGCATTGGCACCCCTTTAGGTCCTGTAATGTTTGCGCCTGACCTCCTCCTCCTTTACCCCGTACAGTTTGAATGGTAACCCGGGGGGATTTTGATTGGCATCCGAAGGGCCAAAGGCCTAAAGGGCCATCTGCCCGGGATGCTGCCATTCACCGGACCCTGTCAACAAATTAAGCAATACACTTCCTAGTCTGAATCATCGTTCTTGCAAAGCCTACCGCATTTGCGCCAATTCTTGGACAAATGGACATTTTTCTCTAGGGTGCGCCAAACCCTATCTCTTATCGTCAAAATATCCAATAACAGAAAGGACAACCCTCAAACTAGAACCTGAAACGAGTTAATCTAAAAAAAATCTCAAGTGTTTTCGTAATAAGACCATATCAAAAAATCTGGTGTGAGAAGCACAACACACAACTTTCTCTTACCTTCGGTAATCGAAAGTTGTGTTCTATGCTTGTTACACCAGAATTTTTGTGTCGACATATATTGAGTTTCCGTCGATATATTAGAATTCAAAATGTAAAATTTATTTTTTGTTACCATGGCAACCATTTCTCCTACAATTCCTTCATGCTTAAAATTGAACACACACACAGACAGAGCATTTTGCGAAAACCACTTTTTTGGATTCAGGTGACCTCAAAACGTGTATACCATCAAAATCTCGACATCAAATTTTTGACATGACTTTCTCTCTATATACAGTATATTAACATATAGATCAGAGGAAGTAAAAATTGAGATGCTTTTACTTAAAGCGTTCCGATCAAATGAACCAATTATCTCGCTTTTGCTAATACTGTAAATATTAAATAATAATTTCCTTATTAATATTTTATAAACAATAAACAGTATGAGTTCTATCTTCCAAGGATGATTGCTCAATCATTCAAGGGCGGCGGTTCAACCACGCTTAAACCTTGAAACTAAAGGGATAAATAATAAATCGCCTGCAGCTAATCTAAATTTAAAAATAAAGTATTTATTTATTTTTCTATTTTAAAACAAATTTTTGTTTTCCAAAAAATATAAAGTTAAATAATAATGTTAACTATTGACAAGTCGATTCAGGGTCATTTTTTTTTCACCTTTAAACGACACAAAAGAATTTAAAATAATAAAAGTAAAGACACTGGAACTTCCCTTCTCTCATTAATAATAATATCATTTTTAGGATATATACAAAATGAAATACATTTTTTTTTTTTTTTTTTTTTTTTTAAAACATTCACACTTTTTTCTCATTCGCACTCACACTCACACACACATTCACACAGTCTTTTCGGCAACTCAGGCCATTTAAGACTTTTGACGATAAGCGTTGTAATTAATGTATATATATTGAGGGTTCAGGCATTTCTATTTAAGCCATCTGGTATCCAAATGGCTTAAATAAAATCATCGGACTGCCTGGGTCCGAACCCGCGACGTTTGGCATAGGAGGTAGGCACGCTACCTACTATGCCACACCCGGGGGCGAAATACATTTTAAAGAGCATCTAAAAAATATGAAGTTTAATTAGAGCAAATTTTAAGAAAATCGAAAAAACCGAAAAAGTAACAATAATAAGTAAAAGTTCAAAATGTTTCACTTGAAACCCACACCGCAATTCTTAAATTTAAATACATCAGTAAAGTGTACTTCAAACGATTTCCACGAAAAATTGCACTGATATACTTTTTATTGAGCGTCTAAAAAATAGTTGATTTATGAATTTTAGTGGAGCAGATTTTGAGAAAATTGAAAAAACTGAAAAAGTTCAGTAAAATACTAGTATTTTTTGGACAATTTTGTTTAAAAGCTTATTTTCACGAGTTCGGGGGGTGCCTAACTTAAATATAAAATTTCAACCACGTTGTTCAATTCCTTCATGGTTAAAAATGTCCACACACACACACACACACACACACACAGGGGCGCCGGAACGAATTTGAATCAGGGGGGGGGGGGCAAAAATTTTTTTTTGGAAAATTAAAATAATTTAATATGTTCAAATAGTAGAGGAGAAGGTCCAAATTTCGGCTAGGGTCCAAATTCTGGCTAGTACTGTAATCAGTGTAAGGAGATGCTGCAATGTAGCCGCGATAGTATGAAACAACTTCTCAGGGAACGCCCATTGCATGGTTGAAGAAGCTGCGCAATTCAGTGACAGTTGTTTGAGTGGTGGTAATTTTTTCGATTTTCGACAATTGAAAACTTTTACAGGTATGCATTTTTTAATTTACTGAATAGTCTAAAACTTTGAATATAATACTCTCCATAAATAGTTGGGTTAAAGATACCCTAAGGTACCATAATCGATATAATTCCAAGCTCTCAACCGACTGTAGAATTTTTTATTAACCTCAAACCGACGCCATAGTGAAGGTCTAAATTCGGGCTACTAGGAAAAAAACAAACAAAGGACGTAAAGCCGTAAGGTCTTGACTCATTACTGGCACCCCATACAAAGAGGCACTTGCTCATTATATATACAATTATCTGAATATAATAAATACATCTTGAGCAAGGGCGGATACAAGGGGGGTGGGTAAAGGGGGTAATTATCCCTCCCGAAATTTGAAAAAAATACTTTTTTTTCTAAAAAAAATGTATTTTTAATGTAAAATTTTAAAAATTAATACTTAAAAATTTGATTTGTATTTATATTCTGGCAAACAAGTATAGAATGCGTCTTTAAATTACCGAAATTAAGAAAAAATTGTGTGTTGTGCGACTAGTCACACCAGATTACCCCCCTCCCCCGAGAAACACCTCTGGGTCCGCCCTTGATCTTGAGTTAAATATTTGTACATATTTTATTGTTTTATTCTAGTTTATTTTGGCCTAGCCCAAATTTAGACCACATCTCAAAAATTTGTGATTTTGAATATTTTTTTAAGTGATAAAAAATAAATAAAATTAAAGGTATTTTAAAGCTTTTTAAATAGTTTATCGAAAGAAAACCTTTGAATGTACAATTTTATCATGGTTAGAGTTAATAATATTCATTCTAACAAAAAGTTATAACACAAAAAGTAAACAGTAGCCGAAATTTGGACCTTCTCCTCTATAATACAAAAACAAATTTATTATACTATAAAGCTTTTAAAATTTTAAATAAAATCACAATTTTAATAAAATTAAAATTTTAAAAAATTTGCTAGTGATTTTATCACAAAATCAAAAAGTTTTTTAGGCTATATTTATACTATTTGAAGGGAATAGATAATTGTAATTTTCTTCTTTTAATTCATTATAAAATGTTTTTATAAATTAGAAATACAATAGGGTCTATATAAAATATTTTGGAACAAAATGAATTTTTTACTCTTTTAATTTTTTTTAATTTAAAAGATTTTATTTTTCAAAAGTAAAAATGTATGATTTTAAAAAATGAATGAAATAATAGAAGACATATTGCCCCCCCCCCGCCCCCCTCCTATAGGATGCCAGAGGGGCAACGTACCCTTGCCCCCCCCCCCCAGTTCAGGCGCCTATGCACACACAGACACATACCAATTTGGGGAAGCCACTTTTTTGGACTCAGGGGACCTCAAAACATGAATATCCATCAAAATCTCGATATCGAACTTTTACATGATCACAATATTTTTTCTCTATATATTATTTCATATATAGTTTAAGAGAAAGTAAAAAAATCTAGAACGTTTTAACAAAATTAGTATAGGGATATTTATAAGCAGTTGTTCGCCCTTAAAAATAAGAAGAGCCCCTTTGGCTACGTCAACTTAATAAATATTAAACAGCTGTCAGTAAACAAGGCACTGACGAATCGCTCAGTCAAGTGGTTTTAATACTAAATTGATTGCATTATTCCGCTTTAATGAGTTTATTTCCGAATAGTTTTACTAAAATGACGTATATAATTCACATTAATGGCCTGCTTTTTGTCAAGCACAATTTGTGTCAGCCTCTATGACACCAATTTATTTCAACTTTATCACTTCATTTGTGAATTTCACACTCTTTGAAAAAACTAAAGTAAAACTGAATTTTTATTTATTTTTTTATGGATTAAAAATTTATTCAAACCTTTTTTATTTTGATTGAATATTAATATTTTTTTTTATTTATTTTACAAACTGAATGGACATTTGACAGAGAAATTAACCCTTGGGCAGCAGCAGAGTGGTAGAGTTCTTGGCTCTGATATCCTGTACAATGACTTCGCATCCTATGCATCAGTTGGGAACCACTGATATATATTGAATGAAAGTTTTTTTTAGGAGCCCCCCTTCCCTTTTTTTGGGATTCGACCTAATTTTCAAATTATTAAATTCTCTTTCTTTTCGGAAAGGATTTTTTTGGACTTTCTGGATAATTCCCTTCCCCCTTCTTCCTAATATGCATTAGTTTTAAAGAATATAATTTTCCCAGGATTTAAAATTTTAATACTCTCTCTCTCTATTTTATTTTTATTATTTTATTTATTTATTCTTTGGTTAACAGCCCCCCACCACCACGGTCTGGGGGCTCTACTCTTCAATAAATCTTTATGCTCTCGGGCCTTGGTGTAGTGGCTAGCATTCTGGTCTTCTATACCAACAGTCGGTTCTCCTTTTATACATGTTTGTAGAAAATTTAACATTGACATTTAATTTCTGTTTCATATAGCCTACTAAGCTGATAAATAATAACCAAACTTGAACATTTAAGAAAAAGTTTTAGATTCTTTAAAAGAAAGCTTCGAAATTCATTTTCATTTGGGTCGTTAAAGTCCCGTTAGAAAATGATGTAACATATGTAAGAATTAGGGTCCGACCGAAACAAGATTTTTAGTCGAAACAGAAACCAAATATTCTGCCTCAATCTTAGTTTCGGCCGGAACCGTAACCGAAACCGAAACTCGTATTTCCTATAAAAAATTCATATCATTTTACCTTTTTTTTTTTAGGGAGACTAAATTTTCTTCTCCCTTGAGTGCAAATCATTTGACCTTTTTTTTTTGCATGCGAATCTCATCCCATCTTTTCAGACTCAGGTTTCGGCTACTTTTTGGCCGAAACCAGGATTTTTGGCCGAAACTGGCCGAAACCGTAACCGAAACCGAATATTCGGTCGGTTCCTAGTAAGAATCGAACTATCAATCATTCTAGAAAATTGCATTGGTTTTTTGGATTTTTTAAAAATTTTAAAATTAATTATTTATTAAAATATTTAATTTTTATTAAACCTGATTTTATAATGTTTAATATAAAATTAAATTTGTATAATATTAATAGTTTATTTAATGTTTATTATATTCAACTCGACGATTAGAACCAACTATACTGTAAATTTTAATAATTCTTCTTCATTACAAGATTGGTAGAATTTTATTGAAGATTTCCTCCATTTTTTTCATTCTACGAAAGGTTATGGAAAATTTAAGCAAAATAAAACGACTGATTTATTTTACATTCTTATTAATAATTTAATTAAATTTAAAAATTGGTTTAATTAATGTTACATGCATTGACAGAGAAAGCTTTAAGAAATTACTATTAATAGAAAATTTTGTTGATCTCTTGAAATATTTTGATTCTTGTTGTTTTTGTTGTGTCCAGTTGGTCAGTGACAAAAGAGAAGGGTTCGTCGCCTACCCCAAAATGTGTCAGAGGGTTGATAAGGGGAGATAAACTAAAGATACGTATTTGCACGAGGCAACTGTTCACTTCCTCATTCTATAATAAATATAACAAGTTGAATAATCTTGATCCGTAAAATTGCTCTTCGTCTCTCTCCAATATCGTATTTTGGTGGGAATGCAACTGGCTGGTTGCAGGCTGCCTCAGGTTATTTCAACAATTTAAATTTCCACTTTATATGGATTCCAATTTATAAATTAAATGCTTTTAAATCCGATTAAAATGAAGCCCAAATCTCGCACTAGTCTGAAAATAACCGCGGATTTAGAAAATATCAGAGATTGTTAAAAGTATTAATAAAAAAAAAAAAAAATCAAAACTACAATCACATCAGATCATCATTTATATACATCTAATCAAGAGATTATCTTCAATGCAAGTAAAATTGATCAAATTTTGTTAATATAATTCTGAATAAATTTATAAAATAAATCATTTTTTCGCTTGATTAATTTTCTTCTTCGAACGAAAACTTCCCATTTTGCGATAACTTAAAATAAGAATACATTTGTGTTGATGAAAAGATGTTGGAATTAAGCAAAGAATGTGTCTTTAAATTATTAAATTATCTTTACTTCTGCCTTTCTTTGATAGTGGGAACGACTACTCAAAAAATATAGATTTTTTAAAATTGATATCGGATTGGTGACCTCCAGAAATCAGCGTGTAGAACGTCCCCCGGTAGCCATCGATATTATAAATTATTAATATATATGTTAATTAAAAAACCTAATGGCCTCTGCAGCCGAAAAAGGGGGAATAAAAAAAAAAAAAAAAAATTGATATCGGCATGAATGTGTTTTCATCTGAATGTACCATCTATTGCAATAGTATTGAGAATAAAGCCCCACAGTTAGGCAGCCCAAATGGTACACGTTCACTAATATATTAAAAAGATACATTTTTATGGTAATAAAGGCCGATCGCCCTATTGTCTGCTTTGAAAAAGATATTTCTTAGACAGACCAGCTGCCATTTGGGCTGCCTAACTTCCGGGCTTTATTCTCAATACTATTGCAATAGATGGTATATAGGGGAAAGTCGGGTACAGGGCCGGAACTAGGAGATTTTTTAGGAGGGGCAAAATTTAATTTGCAGCCCTCTCCTTAAAATTTTCTATACAAAATTCATATCATTTTATCTTTTTTTTAGTAAATCTTTCTTTAATTGCCACCCCCTGATATCTACCGCCCGGGGCACATGCCCCCACTGCCCCCCCCCCCCTAGATCCGGACCTGGTCGGGTAAGATGGCGAAGTTAAGCTTTGACAATTTTTAGTGATCTTTGGTAAATTTTGGTAATCGTTACGTCAAAATCTTCCTTCAACATTCTAGTTTAAAATAGTATTAATATTTATTGACAATTTTATTTCTTAAGATAAATACGAAAGAAATTTTGTAAAAAAAAAGACTTTTTCGTCATCTTACTCTCACCCCCTATAAAAAAAAAAAATTCTCAAGTAATTACCTATATTATTCTAAATATTGATTTCATTTATTCCAGGAAGATGAAAGAATTGGAATTCAAATTTACTTCGACTAGAAACATTCTTCTTTGGCATAGTGTGCTGCTCTGCTTCTTGGTTTCCATCGTGTTGTCCTCGAGAGCATTATGGTGAGTTTTTTCCACAAGCTCATTCCTCACTGGCACCTTTGCGGTATTTGGCCATTTTAAATTTGCAATTTTTTCTCTTTTAAGAGAATATTCTGGTTATGTGATATTCAAGAGTGTTTGCTTAACAATCAAGCAGTTCCTCTATTCTCAGGTCAGGCAGGCCTTGAGGCAATTTTTTTTTTTTTTAGAGAGTATAAAATAATTAAATGTAAAGATTTGATAATTCAAAACATCTTACCAGTGACACTTATTCGTAGAGTTGTTTTATATAAATATTATTTTAAGATAAGCTTTATATTTGCTAATATTTGGACACAGTTAATCTTTTTCGCAAGGAACCGTAACTTCTATTCTCACAAGTGATTGAAAGTTCGGTGATCTGATAACTATTTTTCGCAATTAAACATTTTGATTATTGGAAGATGTTCTCAGTTAAAGTCAGTCTCAATGTGGGGTTTAGTAGAACAATTTTAGTTAAAGCCATTTTTTATAAAATTTCATATTTCTCTTTCAAACAATCTAAAGTAGATTATCGCGGAAGAGTTACTTTCCTATTCTACTTCGCCAAATGGATCCTTAGAAATAAGTTGTGGGGATTGATGCTGGGTGTAGACGAGAAAACCTTCAGATTTTCAGGAATCGACTTATAAAATAAACATATTTCGACTGACCTCACGCTTGGCTATCATCGGTGCAGGATATTATGCATTATCAGCCTAAAGATTATTAGCATGATGAGACGAGGGGAAGACAAGTATTAATATCAGAGCCATTCTCTTTAAATCAAATACTCTTTTACCTTCTAGAACAGTGCTTCTAGACCAGCGTTTCCCAACCTTTTGAAGTCCACGGCACCCCAAAGGTGCGTTGGGAATAATATTACACACTAGCGGCACCCTTTCTTTTTTTTCCCTATCAAATCGAAATTTTTTTCCCTTGCGTGAAAATCATTTGACCTTTTTTTTGGCAAAGCTTAATTAATTTTTTCCGATCTACGGAAAATTTTGCCGCTTCCATTTTAATCATTTGACCTTTTTTTTAGCAAAACTTTATTTTTTCGCCTCTTTATTTTATTTATTTTTTATGTAAATATCTCGCGGCACCCCTTGGGCATTCTCGCGGCACCCTTGGGTGCCGGGGCACACCGGTTGGGAACCACTGTTCTAGGGGGCAGTGGCTTACCCCAGGGGGACCGCGAAGAGTTTCAAATGTAACAATAATTAAATAGGTTCAAGGTACGCGTATTAAGGGTAAAAAATTAATTGTTTTTTTAACACAATGATTACTAATTTAATTATCTATAAGATATAGAGCGAATTTTTAAAAAATATCTTTTATTTAATGCGATTAATCTAAAAAAAAAAATTATTTTTTCGAAAATCAAAAAAAAAAAAGCTTCTATAAGTTGTAGATATTTTAAATAGCTTTAATTGTAAAAAAAATTTGAGGTCGATAGCTTCAAAACTGTGGCAGCTGGAATCTCCCAAAATTAGCACCCCGAGACGCGCACCTTAAATACTTGGATTATAATTATAAAATTTCACACACTATATCACACTAAATTAAATTGTTTGTTATATTTTCAATCTTTTTTCTCATTAAACTTCACTCATAGAAAATTTTACCACATAGGGGGGCGTTTAAAAAGTTTAACACCAGGGGACCGTGAGTCATTAACTTGGGTTACAAGGGGTCCGCGACTTCAAAAAGTTTAAGAAGCACTGATCTAGAGGGCCGATGCATTATATCTTACACTGATGATGTCCAGGCGTTAGGCTGGGCAAAATATTATTTTATAATATAAGTGAATTTTCTTTTTCGAGATCTCTCAAATTGTAGGCTATATTTGTTCAAAAGTTTAGCACCAGTGTCTCCAAAGTCTCCCCGCACTCCCCAGAATGCGTCAGATGATTTACCTAATATAAATTTATTTCTATGATTTGATTTCTTTACTCCTCTTCGCAAATATTTTTAAATAATAATTAAAATAAACATGTTTTTATAACATATTACATTAAAAAAAAAAAATAATATACCAAATATAATTTGTTATTTGGTTGAATGGATTCATTTTCATTTTCAATAAAAGCATATTTTTTTATTGAGATAAAATTTATATAAACTTTCAAAAATGACATTGACGGGAATTGTTTTCTATTCAAAACGCTCTCTACAGTATTTATATAAAATGTTTATAAAATATTAGAGCTAAATGTAATGGAAAAATTGTATTTATATACAAATATTGCAATTATTTGAAAGAGGTATTCTAGCTAGAAAATTTTTTCGATGGGTGGGGTGGGAGCTTTGACAATACGTTCGATTGTCCCCCTTCTCGTATAACTGAATCGACCACCATCTACCATGTATGAGAGTAATTACCAGGTAATTTGACTTATTTTATTCCAAGTCCTTACAAGTCTTCAGGCTTAAGTTTAGGGTAATTTTTTTCGTTTATCTCAATATCTCGCGGCACCCTTGGGTTGGGAACCGGTTGGGAACCTCTGGTCTAGGACCTAGGCTTAATCCGACATTGCTGGTAATACTATTTAAATATTCAGATGAATTAAAAAATAAAATCATTGTGTGGTTGAATGAAACCACGATGCAAGTGAAACTTTTTTTTCGAATCGTAGGCGTTTAACTGAAAATTTTCAAAAAATTATTCAATTAAGGGTATTAAAATCGCGTTTTTAATCTCAACTTAATAATTTGAAAATGGGAAATCAATAGACGCATGTTAAAAACTGAGAACAATTTTTATTTAGTAATTGAAGATTTGAATCATTTTAAATTATTTAAAAAATTATATTTTATCAATTTAAAAATTGAATAATTAAATCTCACAATTATTTTTTTAATTCATCATATATATTAAATTTCAACTTTCCTATTTTTGTCGTCATGGCTTGTGACGTCATGGCTTGCAGCGTCACGGACCTTTGGCTTGTAACGCGACATGCTGATAGTAAGAGCGAAAAAATTTGAGGCCATCAAATTAAAGTTTCACTTTAAAAAAATTTGTGAGTATGTTAGCTAGAGAACTTTTATTTTGCCATGTTCTCTTAAACTAAAATAAATAGGAAGGAGTAAGCTTGTTGGGAAAGCATACAGGTGGGAACACAGCCATTCCTCTCCCGCTCTTTTTGTCTTCTATTTTCATCAAAATCACCTTGTTTGTTAATTTAAACTTAAATATACTACTATAATAAAAGTTTTATTTTACAAAATTTTATCACCTTCAATTAATAAATAAATTGATAAAAAAATATTCTTTTTCTCATACTACACACTTAAACAACTTCCACTACATTCATATATATTTTGGTTTCAACACCATCTTAATATTAACACAAAAATCTGGTGTGACAGGATAGAATTCATCTTTCATAACCCTAAATAAGAGAAAGCATCATATTTTTCCACTTTTTTGCAACAATAAAACTAAGGGCTTATTTTTATGTTTATATGTTTGTCATTCCAACCCCTGAATTCTGAAGACATTGAACTTTGTGGGGAAGAAAGAGTGGCGATGGGGGGGGGGTACAGGTAAAAACCAAACGGTCATTGCCTTCTTAAGTCGGATAATGTTCAAAGGGCTTGAAAAGAAATGATTTTCTAAAGTGAATAGGCCTACACCGACGTTACCGCACAATTATATTTTCAACAAATTTTGAAGTATTTTTCCTTTCATTTTTAAACTAAAAAAAAAATAAACTCTCAATAAAAATAGTGTAAAAGTAAATTCTCAAATGATAAAAAAATAATTCTATACAATGGTGGATCCAGGGCACAAATTTAGGGCGAGCAAAGGACTAAATTCCATCCACATTCATACACAGTTTCGTATAATAAATATAAGTTCAGAAGAAAAAAATCTGGTGTGACTGGCGCACAGCACACAACTTTCTCTTACCTTCGGTAATCGAAAGTTGTGTACTGTGCTTGTCACACCAGATTTTTTGTGTCGACATATATTTAGTTCCCGACAGTACGGAACATTTGAATTCAGATGTAAAATTTATAAGTGTGGGAAAATATTTATATTTTGTAACCAAGGCAACCATTTCTCCTATCTTTCCTATGAAACACAAGAGTAAAGTGTGCTTCAAACAATTTTGAGGGCGAAACGAGAATATACATTTGAAAGAGCATCTAAAAAATAATTGATTTTTGAATTTTAATCAAAATCGTTAGAGCGAATTTTGAGAAAATCGAAAAAAACTGAAAAAGTACATCAGTAAAGTACTAGTACTCTTTGGCCGATTTTGATTAAAAGCTTATTTTTCCGGTCCCGGGGGGTGTTTAACTTATATATAAAATTTCAGCCTCATAGCTCAATTCCTTCATGCTTAAAAGTGAACACAGACACACACACACCCCACCCACCCACCCACCCACCCACCCACCCACACACCCACCCACAGACAGACCATGTCGCGAAAACCACTTTTTTGGATTCAGGGGACCTCAAAACGTGAAGATCCATCAAAATCTCGACATCGAATTTTTGACATGAAACCAATACTTTCTCTCTATATATATATTACATATATACATAGGTAAGAGAAAGTAAAAATCATTTAGGGATCGCCCTTCTAGATTTGCGTTTGACTTGGGATCAAGGGCGGATACAAGGGGGAGGGGGTAAAGGGGGTAATTACCACCCCCCCGAGATTAGAAAAATAGAAAAAATACCTTTTTTTTCGCCAAAAAATTAATTTTTAACGTAAAATTTTAAAAATTGTATTTGTATTAATAAAAAAATTTTCGCTCTCTAAAAAAAAAGGTAAAATATTTGAACGGACGGGGAAAATTTTTAAAATTTTTGGTTCCGCGAACGGTACATGAAAAAATTTTTGGTTCCGCAAAATCAAAATTTTGGTTCCGCGAAAAACAAAATTTTTCGTAGAAAAATTTTTGAGAACAGCCCCCCCCCCCCGAAAAATTTCTATATACGCCTCTGGTGCTGTGCGACGAGTCACACCAGATTACCCCCTCACGAGAAACACCTCTGGATCCGCCCTTGCTTGGGATTATGAAGAGAATCATAAAAATTGACTGATTTTTGGCACAAGGATCAATGAACGAGGAAGGGGGGGGGAGATGTGTGATAAAAAATCGTCTTGAAATGTTTGTTATTAATGACTATAATCAAAACAAATAATGGGTCGTTTTGATAACTTACCTACCCCAACATTAAAATAGCCTCCCTATGGGGAAATACATGTGTGTCCTTCAGCATTAAAATAGCTGAAGGACAAACACCATGTATTTCCCCATAGGGAGGCTATTTTAATGTTGGGGTAGGTAAGTTATCAAAACGACCCATTAACAAATTTTCTCAGTTCTACCTATACATCTCAAATCATGATCATTTATAAAATACTAGCTGCGGTAGGGTTGCCCAAGGCCTGGTGGGCGGCGTCTATAAAGGCGGGATATAAAGTTTATTAAAATCGAGTGAAAAAAAAAAAAAAAAATCTGGTGTGACTGGCGCACAGCACACAACTTTCTCTTACCTTCGGTAATCGAAAGTTGTGTACTGTGCTTGTCACACCAGATTTTTTGTGTCGACATGTATTTAGTTCCCGGCAGTAGGGAATATTTGATTTCAGATGTAAAATTTATAAGTATGGGAAAATATTTATATTTTGTTACCATGGCAACCATTTCTCCTATCTTCCCTATGAAGCACAAGAGTAAAGTGTGCTTCAAACAATTTTGAGGGCAAAACGAGAATATACATTTGAAAGAGCATCTTAAAAATAATTGATTTTTGAATTTTAATCAAAATCGTTAGAGCGGATTTTGAGAAAATCGAAAAAAACTGAAAAAGTACATCAGTAAAGTACTAGTACTCTTTGGCCGATTTTGATTAAAAGCTTATTTTTCCGGTCCCGGGGGTGTTTAACTTGAATATAAAATTTCAACCTCCTAGCTCAATTCCTTCATGCTTAAAATTGAACACACACCCACCCACCCACCCACCCACACACACACAGACAGACCATGTCGCGAAAACCACTTTTTTGGATTCAGGGGACCTCAAAACGTGAAGATCCATCAAAATCTCGACATCGAATTTTTGACATGAATCCAATACTTTCTCTCTATATATATATTACATATATACATAGGTAAGAGAAAGTAAAAATATCAGGAATGAAAGTTAAAAGAAAACGCAGCCAAAATTTTTTCTTTAAAAATATATTTTAACAGCTGACGTTTCGGAATTCGGAACTGAATTGTACTGCCCTGAATCAATTATCACATTAGGTACAAAAAAATAAATTTTCTACCCATTAAAAAAAACTCAATGAAAATCGGTCCAGTAGTTTCGGAGTCCATGCGTTACAAACAGCCAGACAGACTAGTATAATAGATGTAGGCCATTGTATATTTGAAAATTATTACATTCTTCTTCTTCCTCCTGATACTACTTACTATTTATACAGTAGCGTAACTAGGTGGGGGCGAAGGGAGGCTCTCGCCCCCTTCACCCCAGGCGCATTAAGCCTTTGGCGCCTCTCTATACCGACATAGGCGCCCTAAGGCATCTAAAATATAGTCCAGGGACGGTGATTTTATCATATTCTTTCCATAGATTGTCCAAAAACTATCTATATACAATATACTATATATATATGGACCCTATTATGCAATGGTGTGTCAAAGACCAAACATCGAGTTTTGAGAAAATCAACAATAAATTTTTTTCAATAATAGGAGGTTGTAAGAGGATCAACGCAAATCTCAATTGGAAGATTACTCCTTAATAGATAGCAGGTTCTTAAAGCAATATTTCAATAAAAAACAAATATTTTTCATTTTCAGGATTTTTTATTCATTTGATGACTGTGTCTGCACTTATATACCACCAATTTCGGTCACTCAAATGACCATCATCAGATCTGAAAAAACAACATAAAGTTTTTTGTTTACATTGGATTATATATCATTTTTCTTGTCAATTGTGCAAGTAACATTAAATATAAATTTTTTTTAGGACATATTTCATAAAAAATACTATTAATTAAAGCATTTGAAACAATATTCCATGCTTAACTCAATTTTGAATTTTTTGGTACTTTGACACAGCATTGCATAACAGGGTCCATATATATATATATATATATATATATATATATATATATATATATAACAACTGTCTTTTCATTTGTAAGTATATTTATTATTTTCTTTAATTAATTAATATCAGATAATTAAAAGGAAAGAGAAAGTTCTATGCTGTGCGACCAGTCACACCTGATTTTTTTTTAAATAATGCGTTGGATTATTTGACCAATAGCAGAGCAGCATTGATGCCACGTGACACTATTGTTTCGTTTGTTCCACACTAGTTGCCGGCGTCGCCACCTTTAGTACGAGCTCCACAGTCAGTGAACAACAGGTGAAGAAGCTACGAAAAGAAATCCTCTCCGCTCCCGCCTGATTAACAAGCACCCAAGGATGCATTCTCGACAACTGATCCACGATGTCTTTTCTCCACGATTATTTCCATTTTAAAAACACCGACCTCCATCCATATCTTCACTTTCCTAGGTATTTATTTTCCTTTTTAATCCTTTACATTTTTATTACATAAATCGTAAAAAGACGACTCTTAAGAATTAAATATAGAATGAAAATTATTTTATTATTAATTATTTTGAATATGCTTTTTCGTTTTATAAGTATTCTCATCTGTATCCAAAATAAAAAAATAATATCAAATTAAAAAGATAATTTAACATGAGTGTGAGTAAATAGATAATTTTTTTTTCATCAAAATTGATCGAGATGATTCTAGAATCCTCTGCATATGAGAGCGTGGGGATAAGAGTGAATGAATATAACTATGGCGTTTTCGTTCTCTTTCTCGCTGTGCAAAAGTAGCGCTCTACTTTATGTTTTTCTCGCCCATTCATGTGTTGTTGGTTGAGATCCCTCTTGAGTGTCGTTCGATTTGTTCATCTTCAGAGATTTATATTTGTTTTGTATTATTAGATTTATTTTTATCCGTTTTTTACAAGTCTAGTTAATTTTATATTTTAAACAATATTAGGTGAGATTTTTTAATTTATTATTCTTATTTTATTTTTAATGCCTTAAGCTTATTACATCTAAAAAAAATTCTATATTTTCTCCTAAATTGTTATGGATTCAAATAGGATTGAATTATATAAATTAAAAACCTATAATTATTTATGATCCCATAAGTACTTATATTATAAAATCTGGGGTGATTGACCGCACGGCACACAATTTTCTCTTACTTTTGGTAATAGAAACGCTATCGTTATAATAAACAAACAAAATATTTCAATTTTACTCAAAAGTCTATAAGATTAAGATTAAAACATGAATTTTTTCTAAAAATCGAAACGACACTTAAGACTATATTAAGTTCCACCCATGTGTTTTCTACTTGTGATTATTTCATTTTTTTACTTTCTCTTACCTATGTATATATGTAATATATATATAGAGAGAAAGTATTGGATTCATGTCAAAAATTCGATGTCGAGATTTTGATGGATCTTCACGTTTTGAGGTCCCCTGAATCCAAAAAAGTGGTTTTCGCGACATGGTCTGTCTGTGTGTGGGTGGGTGGGGGTGGGTGGGTGGGTGGGTGGTGTGTGTGTGTGTGTGTTCAATTTTAAGCATGAAGGAAGATTGAGCTACGAGGTTGAAATTTTATATTTAACTTAAACACCCCCGGGACCGGAAAAATAAGCTTTTAATCAAAATCGGCCAAAGAGTACTAGTACTTTACTGATGTACTTTTTTCAGTTTTTTCGATTTTCTCAAAATTTGCTCCAACGATTTTTTTTTAAAATTCAAAAATCAATTATTTTTTAGATGCTCTTTAAAATGTATATTCTCATTTTGCGATTGAAATCTTCTGAAGACCACTTTACTCTTGTATTTCATAGGGAAGATAGGAGAAATGGTTGCCATGGTAACAAAATATAAATATTTTCCCATACTTATAAATTTTACATCTGAATTCAAATGTTCCCTACTGTCGGGAACTAAATATATGTCGACACAAAAAATCTGGTGTGACAAGCACAGTACACAACTTTCGATTACCGAAGGTAAGAGAAAGTTGTGTGCTGTGCGCCAGTCACACCAGATTTTTTTTTTAGTATTTTATATTTTTTTAATAGAAACTTTCATGGTTCAAACCTAGAAAATTTCCAATAAAGATTTTCATTTTCTTTTATAAAAACAATATAGAGATGAAATAATCAGTAGCGTAACTAGGTTAGGGCGAAGGGGGGCGCTCGCCAAGCCTTTGGCGCCCCTCTATACCGACATAGGCGCTTTAAGGCATCTAAAATATAGCCCAGGGACGGTGATTTTATCATATTATTTCCATAGATTGTCCAAAAACACGGATAGTTTTCTTTTAAATTATATTACAACTTAAAAAACGACGCCCTTGTTGAGCTTCGCCCCCTCCGCCCTCAAAGGCTAGTTACGCCGCTGCTACTCAACCAGATATTTTTCATAATAATCATCATATTTATCTTAAATGTATTTCTTCCCTTGATCCGTAGAAGGCCTACAGAGGTAAAGCATTAGCTTCATGTGCTCTTGTTTGCCTCCCGTTTTAAGTGTTTCAATTAAATTGGCTTCCAATCAAATGAAAATTATAGGGGCCGAGTCGAAATGTTCTCAGATGCAAGACAAAAAAAATTATTTCTTTTAACATTTTTATTTAAACTAGCTGCATAGACAGATTTGGAGGATCTAGTCTCTTTAAGCCTCAAAATATTTTTGATTATTGTTAGTACTTATAAATTTTCTTTTTTCTATAAAAACTAGCTATATATCTAGGGGACGGCCCACTTAGAATTTGAATCTCACACCGAAAATATTTTTTATTTGAGTTATTTTTATTTAGATATATTTCATTTCTCTTAGTATTTCAACTTCGAAGGCTGAGCTAAATAAAATTAGGAATATTAATTTTTTGTTTGTGTGTTTTTTCAAGAAATTACATTTCCATATCATTAATGAATATTATGAAAAAAATTTCTATTTCTATCAAAAACATTGTTTAATTGAAATTCCTTTTTACTTTCTCTTACTTACGAAAATGGCAACCATTTCTCCTATCTTTTCTATGAAGTACAAGAGTAAAGTGTGCTTCAAACAATTTTGAGGGCAAAACGAGAATATAAATTTTAAAGAGTATCTAAAAAATAATTGATTTTAGAATTTTAATCAAATTTGTTAGAGCGAATTTTGAAAAAAATCGAAAAAAACTGAAAAAGTACATCAGTAAAGTATTAGTACTCTTTGGCCGATTTTGATTAAAAGCTTATTTTCACGCCCTAGGCGGGTGACTAATTTAAATATAAAATTTCAACCTCATAGCTCAATTCCTTCATGCTTAAAATTGAACACACACAGACAGACAGACAGACAGACCATGTCGCGAAAACCACTTTTTTTGGATTCAGGGGACCTCAAAATATATATCCATCAAAATCTCGACATCGAATTTTTGACATGAATCCAATACTTTCTCTCTCTATATATTAACATATATAGAGGTAAGAGAAAGTAAAAATTTAAATGATGCTACAGAAGTGAATTTTGGCCCACGGGGCGTGGTGTAGAGGTAGCGTGCTAACCTCATATACCAAACGTCGCGGGTTCGGACACCAGGCAGTCCGATGATTTTATTTAAGCCATCTGGATACCAGATGGCTTAAATAAAAAATGCCTGGACCCCTATATATATAAATTCATAAATAACGGATATCGTAAATGTCTTATATGGCCTGAGCTGCCGAAAAGACAGTGTGAATGTGTGTGTGAGTGTGAGTGTGAATGAGAAAAAGTGTGAATGTTTTTTTAAAAAAAAACAAAAGTGAATTTTGATATTTTTTTGAGATATTAAATAATTTAATTATAGATCATGAAATTATTAATTTCATTCAGCCTAATTAACAGAAAGTGAGCTATTTTATTAATAAAGATATAAAGATTATCCCCTATCACTCTCTTGCCTTCCCCTACATCTCCCCCCCCCTCACTACTGGAGTGGGAGGAAATTTCTAGCACTCTAACAATCGGATCCTTTTATTTTCAGGCCATTTCCCCTTGCCGCGCTTGTTGCCCTCCCCCTCTCGCGGTCTCACCGGCCGCGGCGTCTCTCACCGCCCCTCCGCTGCCAGACGAGACGACGCTTCAAGCCATTGACACCTCCTCTCCCCGTTCGTCGAAATAATCAGGTAAATTTTATATTTTTTAAATTCTTTTTGCATATAAATGATTCTTTTAATTACTTTTATACATTTTTATATGAAAATTTAAAAAAGTTTTAATATTTCGATTAAATATTCAAATTAGTATTAAAAGAAACAAAAGTTGATAAATCGTTTTAACAAGATCAATTTATGATTTTGATATTAAATGTCGATTTCAACTTAATAGTTGAACAGTTGAATAGTTTAACATCAAGGGGAATTAATTATTTTTTATACTAACAACGATTTTTTTTTTTTTTCAAAACAGAAAACCAACTAACAGCAACGGTTTATTCACGCATGCATCATTGCCAATTGAGATGACTCTGCAACCAGCCATCTTGGCTTCTTCTCTTCAACAATACCCAGGTGATTATTTTTAATTCAAACAATAAGACATTGTTGTTAAATGATAAAATATTTATTACTTACTAACCGATTTCAATTAGCCACGATCTCATTTAACAATAAGTGAGAGTTATTATTTGGTTCAAATAAATAATTTTTAGATAAAAAATTAGATTTAAAGGCTGAATATAAATATGATTTAATTTATTTACTAGCTGCACGGCCAGACTTAAAAGGCCATTCAAAGGCTCTCTTTAAACACCCACAAAATTTTTTTATTTCTCTTGCTATATATGAATATCTTATTTAAGATTCCTATAATGACTAGCTGCATAGCCAGTTTTGGGCGGGCTTACCCTGAAACAGCATTTTCACAAATTTTGAAAATTTTTAATTTCTCTTCATAATTTATTTGTAAATATTTATTTCATTAAAAAACTAGCTGCGCAGCCAGATTTTGGAGAGTGGGCCATAAAAGGCCATCTATCCATATTTGAAATCCGCAAAAATTTTTTATTACTCATAATAGTTATAAATATCTTATCATTTAATTTAATAACTAGATGCTTAGCCAGACTGGGGCGGTCCAGCTGGGATCTCCA